>CAJDSM010087817.1:869-19487 GCA_903981925.1 Ostrea lurida
AAAGAGCAGGAGATAAAATGAAAAGTATAATTTTTTTTCTGGTAATTAAGCAAAAAGGACAAAGGGGTATCGAATGGTGTAAAACTGAGTATAGGTATTGCGAGATTGTGTATAAATTGTAAACAATCCGCCCAACACCAAAACCCTCACACCCGGGAATATTTATCCACTATCAATATTAGATGACTTACCAACAATAAAAGTGCACGTGACAACGGCGGGCCCGGTTCGGCTTCCTTCGCCCGGATCTCCATTTGCTTCGCCGAACGAACAGAGTACTACAACCGTCTCTTTTAGTATCGCCTTCTTAGACCAATTTCTGCGTAACCTTGAATAGACGACACACGAAGGAGTCTATCCTAGGGAACCGATCTGATTTGAACAAACTGATAATCTTCATCCTTGTTCCTATTTCGTAACATTTTGATGTCACATATTGCACTCAACTGTATAACTGGCCTAGTAGATTGTGTGTGAGCCGATGACATCTTTTGTATTGAATAACACTCACTGACCCGACTCACAGCGATTAAATTTCATTTTCTGTGCTTATTCGCGTTTCCAATAGGGTACTATTACTTCATCTTATATCAAAAATAGCCGCAATTGGCATTACTGTTAATCTATAGTGGTGCGGCATTAGCAATACAAATCCGCGATCCTATAACTATAAACAGATCTAAAACGAAATAATTAACTAAACAGATCCGTGAGTAGTACCAGACGTATGTAGATTAAATTAAGAAAACAGATATCGCGATCACTGAAGGGGCGGTTGGGACTTATACCTGTAACCATCGACCTAATGATCATTCAATATTTACAAAAATGTATCTAGAACCTACACACCACAATTTGTGTTAAGCGGTTACTGCCATAATGCTATTCTTATATGATGAGCAATATTCCTTCTAAACTATTCGTCCTACATTGTAGGCTGTGATAGCGGTCTGTAGCTTGTTGCAATGGTATGTTTCCAAACACGATTTACTTACGCGAGTGTGAATTCAATTACAAAACAAAATTCAGATCACGTCATTACACCATGTTTTGTCCAATAGTCTGGTTGTTGTTATTTACTCTGTTTCTACGGGCTTATCTCCACTCTAGAAACTTGTTTCAATCATTCATGGATGAGCGACCAACCAAATATGCTGCCGGAGTGGAGGTGAGTGTGCAATAATTCTTAGGAATCTATTAGCTCGGGTATGGAGACACGTCGATACAAGGCGCCCTTTTTTGTAGTAGGAAAGGATCTTTTTTTCGTTGCCGGTAAGAAATTGTCTGATAGACAAGCGCTAAAACCATTCCATCACACACGCGCAATATCCTTGCTGCTGATGATCAATCGGTATAATTACCACAGTACTCATCGGAATAACACGTTTCCAGTTTAGTTCGCACCTCTTACTGAACATCGATTCAAGGTGATAGACCTGTAAGTGGACCTATTCTAACTCCGAGAAACACTTTGCTAAAGCTACAGTTCTAGAACCAAAAATTTGAAGTCTTTATGAGAAGCAAAATATTGACTATCATCACGACATCATAAAATTGTAGCACGGTGAGTCACCTCCGCGGGATCTTGACTGTGGAATTAAGATGCCCACTGGCAGCTCCTGTCACTCATTTTTCGGTGTTACGCATGGATAATTCTGTAGAGCAGTTAAATCAAACATGGCCACAAATGATGCCAGGTAAGCCTTATTACAGTAAAACAGCTGTCAACCGCAATTGAAACCTGCATCCCACAATGTTATCGTGGCCTGATCAATGCCAATTCATAAAAATAATTGAGTTTTTCCAACACATCTGGAGAGTGAGGTCTTGTTGCTGAAATCCCATAGCAAAATAATATTAATGATAAAGTGAATGATGTTCAATTCGGGAACAAGGGGAACAAAGTTGCGAAGTTGATAAGCAAAGGTTTAAAAATAGTTTTTTGAATACTGTTACCAACAAGCGAATTATATTTATTCTATTTCAAGGACCTCGGAACTAGATATCTAGCCCTATACTATTAACAATTTCGCTTTTATCTTTAAAAATTGCCCATAACACAGTTGTTTCGTAAGGGCCTCTCTAGTGGCGGGTTTCTTGCTCTTATCACCTAATCGTTCCTGAGATTGTATAGTATGAATTGATACTTGCACATGTCTAGCCTTAAATGAAGAGCGCAACGCAAACCAAACAGATGTATGCAATTATCATCGAAACAGTTCCTACCAGTATATACCAAGATACAGAAGTTTAGGCAAACATCCAGATGTGTAGATATTAAAGTCATGTAGTGCTAGGAGGCAAGTATCATCCTGCCATATCGACAGTAGCCGACATCCACCGCAGGCCCCAGTGAGTCCCCATTCGCCTTGATTTCAGTAAGATGGGCATGATTATACAAGGCAAACGAAATACACAACTTCAGTGTATGCGAATTCTCGACGAGATCTCTGTTGACACACATAACTAAAATGAAGAGCTCTGGGCAAATCATTGGTACTCGTCCTGGATATAGTCTAGGAGTAAGAGATCACATGAGGATGCTGTGACGAGTATGGAGGTTAAAAGTTCAACACCTCTAAATCGGAGACAGGTGACATCCGAGCCTGCGGATATTCACCGATGCCGGTTGAGTAGAGGGTACATATGTATCTATGGAGGATCCGTGAGATCACAATATATTAGTGTGTTGTGAGGTGAACGGCCAGAGCAGGCGTGGCCATAGAGTCGATGAATGCCTGTGAAAACATGTGACTCATGAGAATCAGCGCATGCTTGAACTCATAGATGACAAGGGTCGTATTAGAAATAGGGTAGAACTAACAATAGTCGTTAGTATCGTGTCTGACTGCGAGTAGCTGAGCGTAATATGTTGAAATGCACTCGCGACCTTGCAGACACTCAACTTAATGTCCACTATCCATGACGACGAGGCGGGTCTGAACTTAGATCTACAAAGCCAGGCTCTTGTCCATACGGATTCAAATTCGAGAAGTATACTGGTTTTCAATACTTGCTAGATTGAGTTCGGCAGAACGTTTGGTGTTCGAATCAGATGTGTAATATCTCTCAAAAACAGAGCTGTCGTGAATAAGCAGAATTCTATTAGACATTAAAGATGATAACTTACAGGTTCACATGCGTCGCGATGAGTTGTGGGAGGTGCGGAGATTCTGTCCTAAACTTTCGAAGGCTGAAAACATAAAGAGCACCAGTAGACTATTTCTCAGCTCGTTATTCTTAGCCAGCTCTTCAAAGACTCCTCTCACGACTAAATTAAAAGTATTGGTAGTATTTGTGTAGAAACATGTCTCTTGCCTAATGCATCCGTATTGGTAAATATGCAGTCTGTCTCCTCCATTGTCCGTCCGCTCTCGCTTATGGTTCGAGCAAGGATTAGATAAGTTGCTCCCTTTCATTGATGTAGGCAGCAAAAACTTATATTATTTGTAGTATTTCAACAAATGCTTAACATGATTTGTTCTATTTTTGTGTCTCATACAATACACTTGCGTTACTGATCGTCGCTATCACTTTAGATAATATACTAAAACACAATCATCCCATATGTTCCTTTATATAATAATTGTCCTTATAATAAAAATGGTAACTATATGTCATAATTTTTCATGAAATTATATGATTCATATTTTGATATATTATCGGGTACGAAACCACCAGTAACAGTAAGAGTTTGATCATATTCTGCTTATATTTTGGATATTTTACTTTATAGATTGACGTTATAATAGTTCAGCAGTGACTAATGAACTCATCATTATAAGATTATAGCGTGCTGACTTTAGCTTTAGGCAGATTACTGTAAACTCATTCCGTTTCTATGTTTATCGGGCGTATCGGGATAATCCAGTAAATAATACATCTTGCCGTGTCTCCTTTCAATCTTTTACTTTATTATGTTTATGAAATGTGTATGTAGTAGGTAATGTCCTTATCTATTAACAATCATGCAGATTTTATCAATTTATGTCCACAAAAATATATTTTGATATATCCTGACGAATCTTTGATAAATCAAAGGTACATCCACATGAATTTCTCTGATGCATGTATGTGCCTCCAGATTTGGATTTATTGTACATTAATTATTGACTCACTATGATGGCATTTCTGACAACTACATTGTATAAATTGATAGAAGGTCGTATTGACTCTCTTTGAGCTTGGCAATTGTGTGAGCAACTTTCCCTTTTTTTGATGTAGGTAATGTTACCACTATCAACCCTGCACTTTGGTGTGCTAATTGTACTTCTCAGTTGAAATTTCGATACGCAAGGGGTATGTCCATGTCGTATGAATGAATTATTTTTAAAGTCGAGTGCCGAACTACTAAACTACATACATAATATAAAGTTTGATGCGTTGCTAACAAGAGGTTTATATTGACGGAATTCTCTGGTTAATATGTCATACATTCGTAATGCAATTCTATCGGTCAGTCTATTAATGACCTTTGTTTATGACGATTTAAAGCAAAATGATAATCACCTAGAGTTGTCATGATGTTTGATCTTTATTCTGTTCATACTCTTTGTTATGAGCTGTCATTTTCATATAGATTTAACTGCACGGAGTAACCCCTCGTTTACCTTTGTTTCCGTATACAGGTTCTTTCACTGGCAAGGTTGTGTGTACAGGTCCGCAATAGGATTGCTACCTTCTCCTATGCGCATCAACTGAAATATTCGTGCTCCATTTCTTGCTTTTCGTCTGAAGGGTCCTGTGTTGCCTATCATGAATTAGAAAGTACCTTCTTTTTGTTAATGTGTTTTTTGGATCTATGATAAACTGCTTCATACTTTGTTACTAATGATCGCCATTTATTATTGTAGTAAATATCCTCACTATCTACTTCTTTTATGTTGATGTATATTATACTCGCAGTTGAATATTCAAAGTCTCTAAGCGACAGAAGAGCAATTCACATGCGTCATCTCGAGAACGTTTTAAGTTAAGCTGAGGCCAACTCCTCTAACAAAAATAGATGACTATATAAAAAGGTTTGAGTAACAAGAAATCTCCAATCGTGTCTTCTTAATGGAACAGTCATTTGTTTGTCTCAGAATATCCTTTATTTTGCTGCAGTTCATACGAGTGGAAATTTCTATATAAGAACTTGGTCGGGGATTGTATCAAAATTATCACACTTATCTGAAAATAATTGTTGATATTCATAATATACCCACTCTTGTTTGATTCTTGTCATCTATTCCATTATACTAGACTTGAGACGTGGTATATTCTGCTGCGATAGTGTGACTAGCTTTATCTCCTTCCGATCGTGAGGGCTCACATTATGGTTCGTCGATCCGTGTCCACTAGAGCGCATGTCTTGTTAACTCCTCACTCATGTGCACCCTTTGACTCCTGCTCTGTACTGTTCTTTGAAGCGTATGGTCCCATATTGGGTGCTCCACTCGAACTTTGTATATTATATTCTCTCCACTCTCCGTATTATGGAGGGATTCTCTGAGAAATTAACGTCCATAACATATTGGTCAAACAGCGCACAATTTCGTTAGCTTGAGTGCATTACCGATTCAAGGCAGTTTTTCCCACGCTTGGTGATCGGTCCGCCTTCGTCATCTTATCGTGTGTCCACCGTGGGTCCCGGTGTTTGTGACCCACACCATTCAATTGCTTGGGTATGTTAGAGATTCTATATTTGAGGACTAATATGATTGCGATCTATGTATTTAGTTCATATGTGATGTGATTGATTAAAGTCAGATATCATCTAGTCAAATTGCACTTGTAGATTAACAAGAACGGGAGAGGTAACGAACATGAGATTTCCGACAACTGTATAGATCGGAAACGTGTTTATCTCAACTTGACGATATTTCGTTTTCTGTGCTTCCGTGAGGTGAAGTAAATATATGTCATTTATAAATAGTACAGTGTGAACTACGTTTTTGGCAGGACTGAGTACGATATTTGTCTTCTGGCGCATTTCCTAGTGTGAATACACACTACCAGATGTATTATGTATCAGTGTACACTACTAATTGATAAAACAGTGTGTTACATATGTAAAGGCAAATATATCGACTATTAATCAATCAATCAATATAAATCATCAATCTATTAGTCCAATATAGAATACTACACAAGAGTTGGGCAAACAGNNNNGTATTAGTCCAAAATAGAATACTACACAAGAGTTGGGCAAACAGGGACCCGTAGACACACGAAAGATGGGATCGGGTGCCTTGAAGGAGCAAGCATCCCCTGTCTACCGGCCACATCCGCCGTGATTCCATTGTCTTTATAAGATAAACAGAATAATCCGTAGTCAATTCAGTGCATGATAAACGGTTTAACAATTGTTAAACACATATGAAACACATCAGACAGCATTTGACTCCATGGTAGGTCATACTGGTAAACAAAGTTGCTATAACGACCATATAATTGTTAAAACCCCTGAAATACCACCTTGTTTGTAAGTAGCCTGCCTTGATTCAAAAACTTATACGCAGAACAAGATATTGTGTATATATGTAAAGGCAAAGATAACGAACAGTGATCAATCTCGTAAGTCCTAAATATAATACAAAAACAAGAGTTGGGCAATCACGGACCCCTGGACACACCAGAGGTGGGATCAGGTGCCTAGGAGGAGTAAGCATCCTCTGCTGACCGGTCACACCCGCCGTGGGCCCATAGTCTTGATCAGGTAAACGGAACAGTCCGTAGTCAAATCAGTGTGTGAGAAACGGCTTAACAATGGTTAGGAAACACATCAGACAGCATTTGACTCCATGGTAGGTCATACTGGTAAACAAAGTTGCTATAACGACCTTCTAATTGATAAAACCCCTGAAATACCCCCTTGTTTGTAAGTAGCCTGCCTTGATTCAAAAACTTATACGCAGAACAAGCTCTTGCGTATCGAATAAGTTGAGAGACATACACACCATATACAGGTGATGATGGAATATTGCTACATAAATATGGAAAGCTGACGATGGAGAGGCTGAAATCGTCCCGTTTGTAATATTTCTCATCGTCAACTTCCCAAATTCATGTAGCAAAATTTCATCATTTTCCTGAACATGTTTATGTCTCTCAAATTATTAGCTCACCTGAGCCGAAGGCTCAAGATGAGCTTTTCGATCGCCCTTTTGTCCGTCGTCTGTCTTCTGTCTGTCCGGTTCTGTCCGTCTGTCTGTCGTCCGTCTGTCTGTCCGTCCCGTCCGTCACCCTGTCTGTTAACCTTTTTTGAGACATTTTCGACTTATCTTCTCCATACGAACCGTGGCCAAATTCAACCAACTTGGTACAAGACATCATCCTTGTTAAAAGGGGCTTCAAGTTTGTGACAAATGAAGGACCAGCCCCTCATTAAAGGGGAGATAATCACGAAAATGCAAAATAGGCGTGTGTCCATTTAAAAAATATTTCTTCTTCAAAACCTACTACGGCAGAAAGGCTGAAATTTATATGGAAGCCTTCCTGATATAGGGAGATTTCAAATTGTTTCAAATCATCGACCCCCGGGGGTACGTGGGGACCCGACAATAGGGGATCAGAAGTTTGACAATGTGATTTATGGAAAAAGATCTTTAAAAAATGCTTCTTCTCAAAGAACCACTGGGCCAGAAAAGCTGAAATTTATATGGAAGCTTCTTATTATAGAGGAGATTCAAGTTTGTTCAAATCATGACCCCCCCCGGGGTACTGATGGGCCCCTAGGGGAATCAAAATTTTACAATATGATTATATAGGTAAAATCTTGTAAAAAAAAATCTTCTCTCAAGAACCACTGGTGGCCAGGAAAGCTTGAAATCTATTTAGTGGAAGCTTCTGATAATGGGGAGATTCAAGTTTGTTCAAAATCATTGACCCCCCGCGGGGTAAACTACTGGGGGCCCCAACTAGGATCAAATTTAACATATGAATTATATTAGGAAGGGAAAATTCTTTAAAATCTTCTTCTCAAGCACCACTGGGCCCAGGAAAGCTGAAAAATTTATTATGGAGCTTCTGACTATAGAGAGAATTCAAGTTTGTTTCAAATATCGCAATGACCCCGCGGGGGTACAACTAGGGGCCTCCAGTAGGGGATCAAAGTTTTCAAACATTATGAGTATATAGGAAAAATCTTCTTCAACAAAACCACTGGGCCAGGAAAACCTGAAATTTTATTATGGAAGCTTCCCTGAATATAGAGGGATATCAGTTGTTTCAAATCATACTCCCGGGGGTACGATGGGGCCCCAATTAGGGGAATCAAGTTTTACATCAGATTACAATATGTATATAGATAAATTCTTTAAAATATGTTTCATGGAACCAGAAAGAGTGGGATGTTACCTGAAAGCTTTCCTGATATGGAATAGATTTAAGTTGGTCAGAAAATAATGCTCCATCCCGACATATGGTTAAGATTTAGTCCCACAGTATGTAACATTCTAACTCCCCAACTACTGCTCGTTGTCTTAGTGAGCAGCTGGTGCTCAACCGGTGAGCGATGTGGCCCTGGGCCTCGTTGGTCGATATGCAACAGCTCTTGTTCTAAGTTTAACCAGTTTTTAATCGAGGTGGCTCCTAACATGTACGTTACAATATGAATTGGCGAAGTGTACCAAAGATGTGTTAAACGTAATCAGAATCCTCCCCCAAAATAAAACGGATATGTTACAAGTCCAGTCGTAGGACAATATGGACTCCTGGACAAAAGCGAGATAAGGCAGGGCTTCAGGGTGCCATGTGGATAAAGCATCCGCTGCTTGCCCCGTTCCACACCAATGTGAGCCGTCAGTGTGAAATAAAAGTAAATCGCGGGATTGACCCGTCGTCAAGTCCTAGTATGAAAATGGACCGGCCATAACAAGGGTATGAACAATCAGTAAGTGAAAATTTGTGTAATCCGCGACGTAAGAATGTGCCGAAGATGATTGGTCTATAAGGCCGAGATTCGCCGTTTAACACCTTTTAATAATAACGTTTTTTGTGCTGGTTTAGGGAGTTGGCCTGCGCTTTTAAAAGGTCCTCATCACGCAATGGGAATGATCTTGTGGTATCCACAATCAATAACTGCGAGATATACCACAAAAAACACCATACAAGCAAGTCGATAGTGGTATATTACTCACATTAGAAAAGGAAAGTTGACGATTTGCAAGAGCTAAAAGTCAGCACGCGCTGATCTTTATAATCGTAGCTATTAGTCTGTGATTAGATCAATAAATTAAGAAAATATCCAAATATGAAGCATGATATGTCCAAATTCTTCTTCTGATCGTCGGAATAATAACAAATTGACATAATTATTGAAAATAGGATTTTAAATTGATCACATCATTTATATAAGGGCACGAGAAGTGTTTGTTTTAATAATTCATCGCCGTAAATTCTGCTTCGTATAAATATAATAATCAAAGTTCAGCCCAATAAGAGGGCAAAATTAGTGCCACTAGGTAATATCCAACTGATATGGAAGACATGGTCCTCCAAAGTACTACATAATAATTATCTATAAAAGGAACCCAAGCATGCTCTTAAATATCTAATTCGAGCAGCTACTGTATGGGCAACCACGTTAGTTTCTTTTCTACCAAAAATGTATCTTACCTATCTCTCCATATACGCCTCGTATTTGGGGAAGTGTTTTTGTTCAAAACAAATTATCTATTATTGAAAATCCCAAATATTATTGTTATCCGTCGGAAGGAAATTGAGAAATTATACATGTTGATGCAGCGTAATTTTTATGGAAAATCTTCCGCTGACTTGAAGATTTCTATAAAACTCTTTAGAGTTTGGAGAATTCACTATCTGGATTTTGACAGACTCATTGGAGTCCTAAATGCTGTCTGATGTGTTGTTCACTAACCATTGTTAAGCCGTTTTTCACACACTGAATTTGAACTACGGACTGTTCGTTTACCTGAATCAAGACTATGGGCTCAAATCGGCGGGTTGTGACCCGGTCCAATCTAGGGGATGCTTACTCCTTCCTAGGCACCTGATCCCAATCCTTCTGGTGTGTCCCAGTGGGTCCGTGAATTGCCCAACTCTGTTTTTTTGTGTAGTTATAATTTAGTGACTTACGCAGATTGAGTCACGTGTTCCGCTCAATCTTTGCCTTTACACACTAAACCACTTTCTGGAATAATGCCATGAAACAAGTAATCTCTGAATTTGAATCGTTAAACAGCTACTAGCTGGTGTAGCTATTAGTGTATGTAAGGATAAGTGGCTTATGTTGTTTGTGTGGTCAGTCAGCATTTCACAAAAATTCTATGCGGTCAGTTATATACGATATATGTTTACCCATTGTACAACTGTCATTTGAGTCATCAAATTGCGTGTCTGACTGGTTCACAGCAGTCGCTCGGGGCCCCCCCGTGGGTTTGTTATAACACACATTTGTACTACGATCACTCCATTACCCTAAGTCAAAGGCCAAATGCGACTCGGCCGTGGATGTCACCCGTGTCGATAAGGTTGATTACTCCCTGCTAGGCACCTGATCTCACAATTCTGTATTATCCAGAAGCCCCATGTTTTGCTCCCAACCTTCTTAGTTTTGTTATCGTTAAGAGCTGGTCGAGCCCCTTGAATCAACTGCTTGTTTTTCGTTTGCCGATTTTCATTTAGAGGAAAATTGATCTATAATTCATGACTTTACATCAGCGTACATGAAAAGCGCAAAACACGCAACTAGAAAGCCCTAGAACTGTTGATAAGAGCGAAATTGTTTAATAGTGATAGGGCTAAGATAATTCGACGGTCTTGAAATAGAATAAATAAATTCCGTGGTAACAATAGCAAAAACTATTTTAAGACGCTTTGCTAATCAATTCCAGCTTTTCCTTGGTTACCGAATTGCATCATTTCCTTTTATATCATTATTATTATTTGCTTATGATTTCAGCAAAAACTCACTCCCAGATGTTGTTGGAAAAACTCAAAAATTATTTATTTGGCGAATGTCAGCCAAAACTGGGGCTTTGGGCAGAATTCATATGCTAGCAACTGGCAGTTGAAATGGCACAGGTTCTCCATAGTAACCAAGAGGAACAGGAACCCAAGTGGCCCAAATTAAATTCCAAATAGCTCGCCGGGAGGCACACACTGCAATACAATCAATGTGGTAAAGTCAAATTTATTCTTAAAGACTTTTCTAAATCTAAGTCTAGAACTGTCCAGCAACTGTTCTCCGGTAGAATATAGTTTCCCAGTTCCCCCAATTGCGTGTCGGTGAAGAGGCCGACTAAATGGACGGTTATTTCCGATGTAGACCAGAAAAAAGGAGGTCCCCGGTCACACAGAAAGAGGGCACGAAAAGATCCTCCCCTGCTCAAAGGCCCTGAGTGCGAGCATAGGGCCCTAAATTTTTGCAAGCCCTTCACTCTGGCAAATGATTGACATCTTGTATATTGAGTGAAAAAATTCTCCGAGTGTGACGCGTAAATAAAAACTTAAAATAACCCAACCGAAACGGAACTAACAGAAATCATGGTGTCAATGATGTGTGTCATTGTATACCCTCTGTTAATCGTTTGAACCACATTGCATAAGCGCCAATAACAGTTATCATATGAACGTAATTGGTAAGGCACAATTTTAGGGTGAATTTGTTATCAATGATAAATCTTGGTTGAATGTTAACAGATGTGGTTAAAACCGAATCATAATCCTAAAAACATCGATACTAAGTCGATGTGTTGGAACACGGAAGCCTCCGACAAAAAAAAGCAAAGGGCATGAAATCTAAGGTGTCATGAGGAGTATAAACAGTCTCTCTTGCCGCCTGACCGTCAAACACCCCGCTGAGTCCTTAGTGTTGAAAACAAGTAAACGATATTACCCTCTGTGTCAGTTTTTCCCGTACATCAAATTGTTTTTGAGTGGTGTTAAAAAATAACTGGATATACCCACAGACATAGTAAACGCACCATGCGGTTTAGTATTTAGTTCATGTTTTCAGTGGCTTCAACAATATCAAATTAAAGTCAGCAATAATTGCTATTTACCCCTTCCTTGTCGTAAGAGGCGACTAAATGGGCGGTGTTCCTGAATGAGACCACACACAGACAAAACGATGTCCCGGTCATAACAGAGGTGTGACACGATAAAGATTGCCTTTCTGTGCATTGGCTCTAGGTGCCGGAGCAACTGGGCCTACATTTTCAGCCTTGTAATGGGCAGTTCGGTGACAATCCAGCAATCCAGGGATGAACTATTGTGGTGTTTACAAATAGATGTCATCAAGAAATTTCTCCCAAAATCCAATAAAAAAGTTGGCGTAAAGTTTTTTTTTTTTTGTATAGACAAATTTTAATTTTTCCATTTTTATTTATTAACGATAATTTCCAGCTAACTATCCTTCCTTGCCATAATTAAATATTTTTTTGAATATCCCCCATATTATGATCGTCTGGTAAACCCCGTAATGATTTATATGATACAGAATCTTTTCATAATTGGTGTTTTGACATGTATTATCTGAAACTTATACTCTTAGTGAGGAGCTGCCTAAATTGTATCTCGTTTGATTTTTTTCGATAGTACGAAGAGCATATGCCATAAGTATGAAGGAATTTTTTTTAAAAGCTGAAGGACAATCAAACTAAGAAAAAAAGTGTGATGTGTTGCAGGTTATAACGAATTGTGTCGGTTTAAAAAGTCATCATTTCTTCGGCAAATCTCTACGGTCGGTATAATGCCGCCTTACAACTATGCATACTTTAAGTCATGATGTTGCACTGTTTTTTGTTTCATAGACCTCTTGTTTTGCTCCATTTTCCAATACTAGATTTGAATACGGGTAATCCCGTTTACTTCCTTTGTGTTTGGTCATTTCCATACTAGATTTGAAGACGGGTGTGCCCTATACACTCAATTTTTTGGTATATATATAGAAATGGCGACAAGTACAAAGTAATCAACGTAATCATAGTCTCCAAAACATACAAAATTCGAGTGGTCAGGGCAACACGGACCTTCGACGGTTATTGCTGTCAATTTTTCTAATATAAACAAATAACTTAAGAGCGTTTTTACCCAATCAAGAACAATGGTGAATAATCATTGGGTTGTTGATATACAAACAATCGTAATAACATTATGAAATAAGAACAGATATTAAGATACGCTCGCAGTTAAATTTATAGTAATAACGTTTTAACGATGATGATGTTACCTCGCCTTATTTGTATATAGAGTTTAACGCAGTTTGATTTAAAGAATTGGGATAGTGATGAATTGTAATAAAAATACATATTTAACACCAGCTATTTGAAAACTGTAGCCAATGTCTGGTTGTGTTTTCCACTGAGTTCCTTACGAACTACAAAATCCACCCCCGATTGAACTCTAATATGAATCCCCGGCACCAGACATCTACAAAAATAAAAAAAGTTAATAAAAAGATTATAATTCCGTGCACTTACCAATTGATACTGGTATCATTGTACGATTTTTTAACTTATATGATGACTACGCGTTTCGCTGAAAATCTCATTCTAAACGCAAGATGGAATTATTATTCGCTTTCTCTATATATGTTAACTTCTGCTCAACAGCCCCCCTGTTTTCGAAGTTAATGGTCACATGACTTTTTAAACATCACACAAGGTATATTGCCGCGATGATTTAAGTTGCGAAAAAAGATGAAAACAGAAGAGTATAACATCCTTCGTCTGACGATCACAAAACTCCTATTTGGTCATTTTCATTTAATACCCATGACACTGGTAAAAGCCAAAGACTATAGACGAACAGTGATCAATATCGTTAATCCCTAAATAGAAATACAAAAGAAACAAACAATAGTTTTGGGTAAACCCGGGACCCCTGGAACAGCATACACCAGAAGGTGGGGTCAGGTGCTCTAGGAGGAGAACATCCGACCGTGTGACCGGTGCACTATGACTGAGGTAACAAACCGCGCATTTTAGCCCAGTATTTGATCAGTGAAATATTCTCAAATTTGACGTCGCCTAATATATATGAAACCCTTGTTTGCGATCACAAAATTGTAATTCACTAAGTGGTCATTATTGGCTTGACCGCTGATTACTTGTTCACGCTACAAGACTTGTTGTTGGTCCACACCACCTTGGTGCCGACAGTTGATCTTATCATCATTCTGAAGCAAGTGAAATAAAGTTAACATCGGGAATTTACCCGTGAGTCCCTACACTTTAGTAGTAAGACCTGTCGATAATCTTTTAACTAGAATTGACCTAAAAAAGGGAATAAGGGCCCTGTTAAATATATCCATATTTCCACTGTTGGAGCATCACACATTGATTAGCTTATTTATAAGATCGAAGAACTCGCGAGCGATACCATGTGTTTAGATGTCACCATAAATGGACGGTCATGTAGCAGAACAAAATAATTAGCACTTCTTTTCAGTGATGTGATCTCAAATCATAGTATCGGGACTAAGAGGCAGGTGTACTTACGCGCGCGACATAATCCGAGCCGCACTGTAATACTAGAAAGAGAACCCAAAAGTAAATTAATGATGTTGTCCAGTGTTCGTGTCCATTTCCCTTGTCGACCCATTTTTTTTTATAATGTACAATAGGGTAAGTTTATCTCAATCTGATACTGTTGTTATCAACAATGAGGAATATAGAAGACATTGTGCGATGTAGTAGTTCATAGCAATTCGAATGTACCCGAAATCGGAAAATTTTGACACGAGGAGGAAACTTTGGGTTGTTTTGTCTTTCTCTTGGTCAAAGCAGTGTAATATTTTTATATTAAGACATTTAAGTTTCAAAGTACAGTACTAAAAATCAGATATTTTGTAAAATCACGTGAAAAACATTCTTCACTATCTCTGAACGAAGTTTGTAAAATACGACGGCTTTATAGAAACATTTCAAAGTGTTCATCAAAATATTCTTTCTTTTTTCCTCATGAATTTTTTATCCAACTTCATCATGACAATACGTTGGCTTTTCAACCAGAAAAACGGCTGGTTATATACACAGTTGTTTGTTTACCTACTCAAGATCCTCAATCAACAATGAAACTTCAAACCATTTGTAGATAAAATACGCAACAACTTTCGAATCAGTGCCCAGCACTTACTCCCGAAGCTATTGAGGGTTTCGTCTGGAACTATGCTAGACTCTCTCCATCTGTCTCTCGCTCTCTCTCTCTCTTCTTTCTCTTCTCTCTCTCTCATCTCTCTCTTCTCTCTCTCCTCTCTCTCTTCTCTCTCTCCTCTTTCAATACAATTTCCTGACCGCTAGCAATAATTCTCATTTCTGAATAGTCAGCGGTTTGCCAAAACCGAGTAACCCCACTACCGGCTGTTTTACATCTTAGTTCACATGAACCACGGATTCTGGCTTGAATTCACAACAGTACCCGGGCTATCGACGCACAATCCGCTACCACGACTGGTTCAGCCCGGAATCTGAAGAAAACTAGCAGTAAAATTATAAATTCAGAGAGAATATGGTGTGAAACTCTGTCAAGAGGTTTACTTCCCTAACAGAGACCACTTGTTTGCACTCCTGTATGCCCATGTGGGTCGATCAGTATTTGCATCAGAGGGCCGTGTTTTCTCACTCTTTCGTTTAATACCCTTTGTTAGACTGTCCATTTTCGTATAGATTTGACGACGTAACCCCGTTTAAAGCTTTGTTTCCGACCTACGGGCTCACCGGCGGGTGTGACCGTTCACAGAGGATGCTTACATGTACTCATCGCATGGCACCTATCCTACCTTGCTTTTGTCGAAAGTGTTCGTGTTGCCCTATCACTCGATTTGTAATGTGCTTTTGGGATTTATGATTACGATTTAATACTTTGTTAGATTCGCTATTTTATATTAATGGTTGGATATGCGGTCGTTATCTTTGCCTTAATATCTTTAACTTTGATGTATCTTTCTTATTTTTTCTAGTCACCAGGCAACAGTCACTAGTCGTCTTTTACTTTAAACTTTAAACTTCCTTTAAATCGTTTGGTGATGAAAGATTTCAGTTTACATCTTTTTTTTAAAAACTCAGTTGAACGTAGCTGAAATGCAAAAAATCAAGAGACTTGACTTCCAGGACAAGAAAAGTTCGTGAGAGGTGTACGATAACAGACAGTTCTCCATCTCATAAATGCTATAAGTCCATGGTTGAAGTTAACAGAGGTGGGGTCAGGTGTGAAGCAATCACCTGTCGATCGTGTCGCACGCCGCGTGAGTCTTGTTACTTTAATCAGGTAAACAAGCAGATAATGATCCGTAGTAAGAAGGTTATGGTGGAATCTCACTCTGCATTCGTAGTTACAAACAAGAACACCCCCAACACCACTCCCATTTTGCACAATTTATTTACCACAAATATCTCATAATTTGTACTACATTTATTACACACAAAACTCTCATATTTTGTACCTTTTTGTACAACAATAATCTGTCGTTTTGCACAATTTATATTAGAACAAAAAACCATCATTTTGTACCAACAAAAATCTCCTTTAGCCTTCACACTTTAAATGTTACAACAAAAAAATCTTTTTTTTTGCACCTTTAATGTACAAAACAAATGATTGCAGAATATACACTTTGTTGCAAAACAAAACCCTTCACATTTGTAGATTTTTTTTTGACAATACGGTTAAAGCCTTCCTTTGCATTAGTTTGTTCTAACGACAAATTAGGACAATAAAGACACCTTTATCGTTTGTAATGTCATCATTGTCACGTGGAAATACTTTTTAAGTATTTTGAAGTATGAGAATAACATTACTTGTATCTAGATGTGACCGTATCAAGTAAAATAAAAACAGTCATTATTCATTTAATAAACATACGAGGATATATTGACTCGTGAGACGTCTTCTACATACACACATGGTACTCCACGTACACACGTCAGAAGCCACAATGAACAGGACTTGGTGTAAATCATCGAGAGACGTGAGAGTGGGATAAATGTTAACCGTTTGGCATGTTTCCAATCTCCTCGTATTTTTAATATGCTATTCTACATCTGAAAACTTTCTTCCTTTTTTCAATAAATGTGCGATATTGGCAGAGGCGTAATTGAATACGTAAGACCTTCAATAGTTTCTCGAATCTTCAAAAATCACAGGGCTTATTTTTCAGAAAAAAAGAAATGGTCTGAATAAAACAAAATGGTTTGTTATTTTTCAAATAAAAGTATTCACGCCATTTTGAGGTGCAAAGTAACTAGGAATAATAATAAAAATGTCGCATCTCTTCTAAAACACTCCTCAAGAGTCACTTAAAACTTTTATACTAATCGGCACAAATCTTCTTAGATAAATAATGTAAGTTCGTGTATAATAATGTATGGACTAGTCTTCTCTTTTCTGATTGGGGAGTAAGTCAATAAATGATAAAAAGGACGGGGTTTTTCCCTAAGGGGCGGGGATCTTCTCCTAAGAACCACCTGGTCTTCAAATTTACAAATTTACGCATGAAAAGCTCTCAATAAATAATATGGTCCCTGTGGTAGAATTGGGCCACAGATAAAATAATGCTTATGTAAAAGGAGTTTTAGGTTTCTCACATAATACATTCACATATAATCACCCCGGGATAGTTAGGGTTGTATTGCTACAGTTACTTTTTACTTTTGTAATAAGATGTCATTGAACATATAAGAATGTTAACTGGCTACTGAAAAATTTCAGCTTTCTGAAAAAAGAATAATTTTAAGCTTCCCGTCGTCACCTTTCCCAAAATTCATTACAGCAAAGCTCCATTATCACCCGCTGATGGTGTTTTATGTGAATTCAATACACAAAAGCTTTGTTCTGTTTCATACCAAGGCAGGCAGTTCTGACAAACAATATGGATATTTCAAAAGTTTCTACAGTTTTGATTAAAATCAGCATTTCCCAACTTCTGCCAATAACAACCTTTAAATTAAAGTTGATTTGCTGTGTCAGACAATTTATAGGTTGCATTGGGTATTTTATAATCATTGTTAGACTGTTCATTTAACGGCTGAGGTCTGTACCAAACTCTCCGTCTCCTGATTGAGGTATTATTGCTTCACGACCGGGTGTGACCGATCGACAGGGGTATGCTTACTGCCTTCTGGGACACCTGATCCCACTCTGGTGTGTCCAGGGGTCCGTGTTTTCCTAACTTTTAATTTGGTAATTCCTTGTAAGATTTGTGAGGTTGATCTTTGTTTATTTTCTTTGTTTGATATACACTACAGACATCCCTAGCATCGCCCCTTATGTCCCCAGAGGTCTGACCCTTTGAATTTTATTATGTTTTTGATTTGATTTATAAATGTTTTGCGCGTCATTCTCTACTTGGAAAAAGACGTTGCATTCACTAGCATTGAAAGACAAATGGGAAAACAAACGACAGTCATGTGACTGCATCATTCGTCTGAGTGGTTCCATTATCCATTAAATCTATTGTGTCCCCGTCATTGCACCTTGGGACATTTTCCGAACGAACTGAATCTGCAATTAGTTTACAAAAGCCTCTAAACTAAGCATAGCTTTTAGTAACCTGTTCCGGGTAAGCATCTATTTATGTGTGCAGTTATATGTGGGTTTTGGACATTAATCCCGGAATCTGAAATGCCTGCAATCTAAATAAATATCTCAGAGGACACAGCACTTAAGCATGGT
>CAJDSM010087828.1:619-11697 GCA_903981925.1 Ostrea lurida
CACAAATGGCATCTCATAATAATACCACGTCTTTCATCTAATTCATCATGTTACATGTAGAATACATTGTCATTCTTGTAAACTTGAACAGAACTAAATTCTGATAAAATAATTATAATTATATACTTTCCACCATGATGATATTTTAAATGATGAAGTAATTTTTCAAAAGAAAAGAAGTAGGCAGGCGACACATGTCTTCCCTAGAAGACTTACGTCTTCCCTGGAAGACTTACCTCTAAGTTTTGTTTGAGATTTACAAAATTGATCACTGTTCATTGTCTTTGCCTTTTCATAGGAGAGTATATTTCCCTATATCATCACCAGCGAGCCTTGCTACAACAAAGAGAAACTCAGAAGAATGAATATATATCTCACCTAGCCAGGGACAGAGAAGAAATTCAGGTATGTTGGGGACATAATTGAATTTTCAGTTAATGGGTCTATTTAGTCCCCTACCGGTTTGTAAGTAACCAGAAGGGGCTATAGCTTTCTTCTTTGTCAGTCATTTGTCTAGTCTGTCTGTCCCATTCTGGTCCATTGGTTTTCCCTTAGAATTTTTTCCTTGCCGCTTGCTGAGGAGACATTTGAAAATCTGCGAATGGTATGTCTTGGTGTCACAACTACAGATCAAAATTTGAATTTCATATCGATGTTTGGTGGGCAGGTGTGCAAAGAGAATATTTTTATATTCTCTCAACATTTTCAATACCATGTTCCGGAGATTATGGTGTCGTGTTGGGGCGGGTGGTTGGGGGGTGGTGGAAGTGCTGTAAAATTAGGAGAGTTACTCTAAATTGGACTGCAATTACAAAAAATTCACTTTTCCATTCTGAGTTCTGGTATGTGATTGATTTTATTGAGTGTTACATTTGAAACTCTTCATCCGTTAACGGCTAAACACATATGAATTACAACACAACTTTCTTTTTTTGTTTGTCGTGCTTGACTTGAAGTCTGTTCTGGATCCTAGGTTTCTAGTCGTTGTACCAACTACGAGTATAAAGAAATGTGCTATTATATTGAATCGGTCACTATTTAGTGTTATTTTTCTAAGTGTTTGTGTCTGGACGCAGTGATGGTGGCACATTATTCTCTTTTCAATGTTTGCTTAATTCAGATCCAGGCAGTGCTGTGAAGTCTGCGGGCCGAGTCGTACGATTAGTTGGTCGAAATTTGTTCTGGGTTGGTGTTTACAACGATTAAGGACAGCTACTCCGGTGCGATTCAAATCAAAATTTTTGGTGAGCGTGGGGCAATTTTGGTAATCTGAAGTTTGTTCCCTGCCGTGAATAGTCTAGATAGTACAGGTCGCCGTGCATAACCTGTGTTTCACTGTTTTTTCATGAACGTCATGCCACCGATCTAAGAAGCAATAAAATAGGGCAAATTAATAATCGCTCGTTAACTAAAAACGTTCCCAGTTATAGCCTTTTGCAGTGGGTCAAGTATATTGCTGGCATTTGCCTTTAGCTTTAAGTGACAGCAACAAAGTGATAACGTGGTAGGCGTTTATTAGAGGCACATGTGTGTTTTCCTCAGTGAGTAAACGAAGTGTTATATCTCATTCAATGGGTTCTAATAGTAGTTCTGTGTTTGGTATTTGATTCTGGTGTTGCCTGAGCAATAGTCTGGTTTTATATTCATTCTCCACAATATTTCTGTATGACATTAGATCTGAGAGAATAGTGATGGGCTAGTCTAAACACGATAGAATATGAAGTTTATTCGCGAATTTGTTTCCCTCAATTTTTAGGCTTCTTATGACCGGTGCATTTATTATCAGGCTGTCAGTACTCTCTATATCTCTTTCTATTTTTTCAGGAGAGTTTCTTTATTTTCCTATATTTGGGCAAGAGATCCTCCTATATTTTCCTATATTTTGGCAGATATTAACTGTCATTTTCAGTTCTTCTGATTTGATATGTGTCACAATATATGCTGGATGAGAATTGAAAGTCAATATTAAGTTACTCAGGACATATACAGTTATTTTGAAATTAGTTAACCCATTTTTAGATTACCACTTTGATATTATTATACATTTTATAAACAACAAATATTGGTATCCAAGAATGTCACAGAGATTCAGTTCAATATTTTAAAACATTGAGTCGGAAATAGCTTTTTAGGTAACGTGCGTAAGACGTCATGGGTGAGTATTGCGATTGGGTCCTCTCGTGCCGTTACGGGTAGTGCGTAACTATATTTCGATACTGATTGTTTTTAACTTTCATTCTATGATTATACTTACTGGTCACTATGGTCCTGCTTCCAAACTGTATTGTGTTTCCAATGGCTTGTGATGGTAGGTGCTGATAGGCAAATAGCTTTTGAGGGAAACAAGGATGGGGTTGCACAAATAATGAGTTCAGCTTAATAACAATTTTTCAAGGAACGGCCAGTCTTTGGCTCACCCTCTCACGCTCTCGAACCACCACTTTATCCAACCACTTGGAGAACCCGTTTGCGGTGGCGGCAAAATTAACTTTCTCGCACATAGTGCCACAGAAGGGTGACCAAGTAGTGAACAAAATATTGACAATTCGGGTTCTCTAATATCACATATCCTCGCTTCAGATTTGAATGTTCGTCCACTCGGCTAGCGGAGAAACAATGGCCATTAGTTCGACATATGTTCTTTATGGGATGGAGTAGAGATGGCCAGGTTAGGGAAGTAGAGGCCGCTTTAACCTCTACTCAATAATTGATAAATTATTGCACGCTGCACTGCCCCGGTAAGGATTATGGGGGTGCTATGTACCCCGGGTTCACGGGGTCAGGTGGCGACGGCAACTTAGGTAATGAGCGGGGTCATATATGGGGACCAAAATTGGGTATATATATTTAAGTATAAAGGTGCTTTATAATATTAAATCTACTATTAATGCTATTTAAGTATACTGAATAAGATTCGATTCACACACACATAAATGCGATTTTAGATATGCTTGTAATTTCTGGATTTATTGGTAAACTAAATAGAGTGATTTTGAATGAATTAGGGCTTTATCTCAAAATTGTAAATTCACAAATCCTAGGTGGAGGTTTTAGCTATAGGGGGTGGGGCAAAATGGTCATTGGAGAAAAATTGTTACAAGACATTTTTTAAAACTTCTTCTTGACTATTGCCATTCACCAATTCTTTCAATTTATGGCTTGAAGCACTCTTGGTGGGGAAGGAGCCCATAATAAATATAGTATAATTTTAAGGGATTTCATTCATCCTCTTGCAGCTAGGTGGCTGGGGTTTAGGGAGGGGGCGGGAAAAAATTGCTACCCTAGTGTCTTTGGACCAATTTTCAAAAATTTCTTCTTTTAAAACAATTACTTGACATTGTGAGAACACAATGATATGATGTAGAGAGACAGGCTACAAATGTAATTTTGGTGATCCGGGGTAGGGGTTGACTGAGGGGGCGGGATGGGTACGGCATATTGTTGTCATATCTTATGTATATTCTGCTAAAATGATCGTCTCACCCATCTTTCTATTTTCAGTCAATGCATCAACGTGCATATTATGTTTGCCAACCATTTGAAATAACATTAATATCAATGCTATAATTGGAGTGTCATTGCGCCCGCCATGTGTTGACATTCATAATTTATTTAGAAGTATCGTCGCTTTTTCGTTCTAAACCAGATTGATTTCAGTATACAATCAAAAGAAGCATGTTCTTAGAATTCTCTCCAAATATCATTTAACAAGCAAAAAGAACAATTTGGAATAATTATTGAACTTTTAGGCAAGCGTGCTCACAGCCAATTGATTTAAATGTCTTCACATTAAATGAAACTGTTCTTTCAAAACTGATCGACATTGAAAATGCTTTTTTCCATAATACAGTAATCGACATCAAACATTGCAGGATTGACAACACCCACAACACACTTGGACACAGTGGATTGAAGGTCACAAAGCATAGCTGCTAGAACTCCTGATCCCACAACTTGGCATGACTGCAATCCCGCACAATGTTCGGGGGGGGGGGGGAAGGGTATCAGGGGTTTGGCGCAACGATATAATCTTCTAGGTCTGTTCCCTATAGGGGTTACATATATTGGTCGTGTGAGTCTCGCAAAATGCCGTGTTATAATCCCAGATCTCTAGGTTTAATCTGGAGTTTCCCTCTCTGAACGATACAACACACTATATAATCAAAATTCGGCATTTAGACATGCTTTGGTGATTCCCATTGGACAAGGGGTTTAACTGTGTTTCTTTAATTGGGAGACATAATCGTATATGGTGAGGCTTGCTAATTGCCAGTATATCATATCCAAGACTGTCCATAGATTTGGCACTGGCTATGAAACGAATGGTCACGGTAATGCATATCCAGATGGTTATAAGCGGGTAACCTAAGTCGTAGAATAGTGTTTATTTCGGAGCCCGTAAGGGTTTCCACGAGCCTTCGTAGACTCACCTTTTTGACTAATGCTTAAACTTTTTAAGCTGTATATCAAACTAATATTTGACTATCCACGTGTTACAAATCCTAAAGGATTAAATACTTTTGAGTTAGTTCTTCAAACACTATTATTCCCTTGGGCGTGCGCGTGGTATTCACTTATAAGATGTTTTCTTTTTCTTAAATTTATGAAGAAGATATAGTTTATAGGTCCACTAAAATGTTGGTTTCATTGTTTCTAATACCGGTCAAAGCTGTTTTTTACCATAACTGGGGAGTGGTTTGTGACAATAGCATATGTGAGTGCGAAGATGAATATAATTACAATGACAACATGTAGAATAGTCTGAAACAAAGATGTTTATGGAACGAACATAAATAGGAATAATCCTGTTAATCTTCTTGTGTATTGGTAGTGAGTTATAAATGCATCGCCAGAGAAAATATTGCAAAGATTCATAAATGTATGAAATTAATCCCCTGGGATATTTGAGTCATATACACTCGATGATACATGAAATAGCAAATATTAAGTGAGACTTCCACTGGTGTGGGGTATGATACTAGGTGAACCGTATTCAAGCGCCTTGGATACGTCATTGATAACAATTTCTATTCGCAATGAACCAACCTAGTATCCCATCTATCTTTTTCAATAATAGTATCGAGTCTACAAAAGTAATATGTGGGACTAAGTTGGACTCGAACTATTCTCCATAGATTGGATTAAGATCATCAATTTTCTGGGTTTCTAATGTTATTATTAATAGCAAAACTCATTGACTCAGGCGCTCCATAATCTAAGCATGGAAGTTTATTTCCCTTAACATTAGGAACCATATGGACCGGAAGCCAGTTTTTAAAAATGCGACGAATAGTGTCTTCCACCATGATAAATTTTTGATGTATAATGCTACGTTTATTCTATCAAGAATATTCAATATTATATTTTCCACAGTCTTATGCAAGACGTCACTCTGGTACGGCAAGATGGCTATGTATTACTTAAGTTCATTACAACATTAAGCTGAAACTCACGTCAGTCTCCTTTTGATCTCTCACTCATCTCACATGTTACCTGTTGATTCTGTTAATCCAGTTTTGATGATTACATCACTAACATAATTGAAAATATACGCATGAGGGATTTGACACAAACCTTGTGGCGCAATATATCACATCAAGTTATTCTTATAAAACCAATAACTGTTACAGACTGACACAACTCACAATCGATTTGCTTTCGATGATTTAGTATAATGATTTTAACAGTTGATAATACTCCTGCTAACAATTTTTATCCTATTTTGGATTGAGAGCTAAAGTCTAATAAATAGAAATAGCTATATCGAACAACTGATATATGTTTAGCTCTTTCCATCCTTTTAATTAAGTTTCAAGATGCATATCCCGAGTCAATGTACATATCACAAAATATAATTGCTAGCTTTAAGAATTGTATCATTGCAAAGATTGTAGCGGAGGTTGGATTATTTCTACGACACAAAGTACCCTCATCGTGCTTAAATGATACAAATGTATTCCCAAATAATCAATTGACTATTTGACCTGAAATGAAAATGACCAGTAACCGTGATCGGAGGTAAAAAACTAAAAGTTATTCCTGGACAAGTAGATATGTAATATTACTTATTTCAAAGAACAAGCATTGAATGGATGCATTAAAGACTGACACGATTCTTTTCATGAAATCTCTTCGCTTTGATTTTTTCTGTTTCTGACAACTTCTTATATTATGTTCGTCGTATCAGTGATATAAGTGAGATGATTGTATTTAGGCAAAAAACCTCAACATACGCATCTAGTAAAATGTATTTAGATCGAACGTACAAGTTTTATGATGCTATTTTGGTCTTTGCTGTGATAGAGACTCAACCAATCAGTATAACTGGCGGGGCACTTAGCTTTTTCTCGTGTAACAACATATTCTTAATCTAACATAATCCGTTTGAACTACGATCGTTGAATATAAAACCAGAAATTTGAGATCAGTTTAATCCTTTGTTCTGAGGTTGAGTTGGCTGAGTTAAAATAGGACGAGCCGTTAGACGTAAAACTGCGAGTTTTGCAACTGCGCGAAGTCGCCATTGATGAATCCATTATTTTGTAGTTTTGCACGTTCCTAAAATATTATTTCGGTTGATAAGGCTTGCATATTCGAATACCCTGAAAGAAACTTAAGAAATTGCTCACCTTCTTATTAAAATTGGCGTCAGGTAAATCTTTAGAAATATTGAACAAATCAAGAGGAGATCTAAATGAGGCATAGTCAAATTTTAAGGACAATTACTTATCCTTTTTTCACAGAAATACGTGAGTTCTGTGAGAGAAAATCACGGACATTCACCGATATACATGGTTATCGAGGTCGTAAGAGAAGTAAGTCAAAGTCATCCCTCTAAAAGGTGTTTTAACGCAATTGAAACGATCCGCGGTTTACATTGGCGATAGTACGGATCCGTTGATCAGTGAAAATAAAATTGAATGATATAACTGATCACCTAAGTTGTGTCTGAAGCAACAAAACACCTAGACTGTTATTGGGTCAGGTGGCTGCACCTTATTAGTCATTTTAATTTTCCATTCTATTAAGTGGCGTCCATACCAACTAGGATCATCTGAGCAGATTCTCTCGCGACAAAAGTACTGCCCTCCTGAATTAAAAAACCCTTTGGTAATGTACAAACCTAGGTTTTGCTTTGTCCATTAACTACCTGTTCCACGCCTTACGTTGTTAGAGCCTCTGAGGCGAAACAAACACATGTGTGGTGAACTTGATCGGAAAATTCGGTGCTTTACGTATGCCAATCATGTTACCTGCGCGTCGCAGTGCGCGTCATTGCAGTCCACGATCCGCAACTTCGTTGAATCTCAGTAATTCCGTTTGGTCATCAGTGACAGTTGTTGTAATTGTAATCCATACCATAGACAAGAGAAACAAGGAATTGTAGTAACATGTTTTGTTTAACAGATAGGGTTCATCTACCTGAACCCACCATCCTGGAGGTGACCGGTGTTTCTTCCGCCCGAAGCAATCCCATATTCTTATGCCCTTTGGTAAACACCGTAACTATGTATATCCACTCAGAGAGCGGAACTTTATAATAATCCTATTATGGAGAAAATATTACTTATATGACGGTTTTTCAACATAAGACATAAGGTTAGTTTGCTCCCCAAACTAATTCACACAAACATAAGTAAAGAACATGTAGTAAAGGTAACCCTTGTGACTGATATCTTATGGACGTTGGTGGACTAGTAACTAATGATGAAAAATCTATTTTAAGAGATCAGATGGAACCGTCGTATTTCAAGTAGATTTCTTGGGCATCACATACGCCGTGAAACACTGCACATTGTCCTTAGGCAATCAGGTAGAGAAACCGGAATCCCATCATTGCTCCGAAATATATGATGTACACAGGAAACCTATAACACCCGTAAAAATTGTTTAACAATGTGGGAATATAAGAGTCGCAGAGCTGCTATCAACCCACTCACCCATTTCAAAAAACTATATCGCCGTAGAACTTTACGGTCTGATGACTAACTTCAAAATATTCTATTTTGTATTCACGGTAGAATACGGCTACGAAGGCAGTAAGGTAGTGTCTATCAGCCGCCCCCTTCATAAAGACAATTATTTCTATTCATGTTATTTAGCTAAATTTTTATCAAATCAATGTTCTAATAAGACCATAAGTAGTTACGACAAGGGTGATAGTAGTTCAACTGAATGATTAGCTCGGATTTATATATTTAAAGCAATATTCACCACCAACACACACACATCCAAATTATCTCTTAGGCACTTGCGCGGCATTACCCTAACGAATTGCTTTTGATTTTCATATTATAATGGTATTCCATCCACATCATCAATACTTCAACGCATGTTAGATGACACCTAGCATTTTGTGCCCGTAAAGGTCCTATTTGGTCGCTGCTATAACAATTTATTTTTCAATATGACTATTCAATCATTTTGACTTCGACAATGCTGTCCTTGATCCCTGTGTTCAGTAGCCATAGTTTAAGTTCTTTGGTCACCGTCCGATTCGCTTTCCCCACACAAACACAATCTCTTGACTACACGGTAACTTGTTCACGTTTACCTGATCAATGATCTATCGGGCTCACGGCGGGTTGTGACCCGGAATTTTGCAAAATATCAGTGGAATATGCTTTTATCCCTTCATTAATCATGAAGTACTCTTAACCTTTAACCAACGATTTAGCTTACCCTGGATTTCGTAAGCTTGGCAGTGTTGGGTAGTCACCCAAGGGTCGCCCGTGATTTGCCTACCAGAAGTTTACTACTATACGTTTACTGCCGTTAGTTATTACAGGCGTTCAACTTTGTACATACATTTATGCAACTCGCTTTCCAATTTTTACGATGTCCGGTGCAAAGCTAATCTCCTCAATTGGCGGGATACTCCGAGGTCAAACCGTTCGGGTGACGATTCTTTTTAGCTTCTTCTCACTCGTCATCATGCTTTCCCATTCTGTTCCATACCTCTGCTTGTGCCCTTGGTTAGCAAATTGTTTGGCCCCATCATCTTACCGCCCTGCAATTCCTATTGGTCTGTGTATATATGTCTCCTTGCATTTTTCATCTCTGTTTATATCTGTCGGCTTCATCACGTTGTATCGTTCTTTACTTTGTATTTTTTGTGTTGTATAAGAGCCTATGAGATTGGACTGAGAGATATTAGAGCTTTTTGCGTTATATTTTAGTTCTTTTGGAATACGAGAAGCAAAAGCTCGACTCTAGCAGACAAAGATTAGGATTTGCTTAAGGAACAGGGGATTTATCAACAAGTTTCACGATTTAAAAGGGCAGCAATTTGTATAAATTCTTTCTTGGCCTTTAAAACAATTTGGGTACCCCGTCTCTACTATCTAGATAGATGTGCAACTCGTATCCTGTACCGCTTCCAGGTTTGTTCCGTAGTCAAAGTGCTGTCTGATGTTTTCCATCAGACTCTTTGTTTACTGTGTTGCTTACTTTGTTTGGTTGGGTGTTTCGTTCTCCTCTTCACCACTGAACAACATTGAGTCTGGTAGAACTCGATACCCCTAGTACCCTCGCCCCCACCCCGCCCCCCCCCCACACCACACCCTTTTCTTTTTCGGAGACTAAGGGGATCGTCTCTGTTTGTTCATCCCGTGTACCCTAGATCCCCAACAGGCACTCACAATCCGGGCTGGGTATCCCCAACATAGGCCCCGGGTACTGAATCTGGTACAAACACAGGGCACGCACATCCCAGCAGCCACTACTTACTACCCTCCTATTTCCATAGACACCCATCACAATCCGGAAGAATCCTTCCTCCGTACTCGTTGACCTGATCAACCACGTCGCCACGTCACGAGTGTATCCAACATGTAGAGAAATTGCAAATTTAAGGTTCTTTGTATATACATATATAATCGAGAGATATGAGACTATGTTTGTTATATCTCTCAGGTGCCTTTTCATATCTAATATATTGCGCATGATTGATACTTCGGATGCTGATACGGGTTCATATTGCTTTTACTAGTAAAGACACATCAAACAAAGAACTTGAGTTCTTCTGACCACTAAGCACCAAGGGCCATTGACCGAACACACAATTGAGGTATATCCTTATTTTAGAAGTGATTCTAGATTTTGATTTCCTTTCTCCTACTCCCCAAGTGGATCAAATTGATTGTACAATACATACGTTTAACAAGTCCATTGTATGTGAAATTCATCTACCCTCAATAACAAGACATACACTGCATTACCGCCTCTTACCCCATGTATATATCACAGAGGAACGCCTGTGACTCACCTGTGCACAACCTAGTTTTTTCAAATGATAATACGCCCACTTAACATCCTTTTGTTTAATTTCCACCTTTTTTGACATGAGTGGACTATTTTTGGGGGATACCAAGTTCGATGTGATGCGTACGAGAGTGTATATGTCTAACGGTTTTTTGGATTTGCCTGTAATTGTACAGCACTGCAACGGACTCGATCGGTGTCAACCACAAGACAATAACTTTCCCAATGGGCAAGGCGATAACTCCGTTGTTTTGGCCACTTATTCACCTTCTCATCGTTCCTTATTTTCTCCAGTAATGATAGCATGTCACACAAAAAAGGATTTTTAAAATTTTGTCAAGATTACACGACAACTCGAAGGAATATGATATGAGAACATGGTTTAGGAAATATATATACTGATGTTTATCTAACTCGGCATAAAATAAACTTAATGTTTTCCCAGCAATCCAGACATCTCGATCTAATGGCCAGAGCTGACAATACAACTCTAGTGATACGGTGATGACTCTTCACTTTGCAATCGCAACTTATCCTTTCTCACGTCGACCTTTGTAATAGAGCCCGAAACTATCACCTCCTTTATGTGTGTATATCTCTGAACCAGTGGCTTTGATACGCTAAGAGCAAGATTGATGTGTATCTGAAGGACTCTTTGATTTACAGAGCGGGAGGTCCAAACTACTAACCTTCAAATAAGTTGATGCTGCATTGGGGCTTATAATCGAATCTCCGTTAAGTTCATTCTTGTTCGGCAATTCTACGTACGCGGTCGCTAAAATACACCTTGTTTGCGTATTACAAATTAGCACTAG
>CAJDSM010087836.1:69-10526 GCA_903981925.1 Ostrea lurida
AACTACGATAAGTATACACATTCAAACCCCAAACCTGAGCGAATGACAAACAAAAAAAAGAAAGTATAAACTATGATAAGTATACACATTCAACATTAGCGAAAAAATACAAACAAAAAAAAAAAAAAAAAAGGTAAACTATGATAACGTATACACATTCCACAAGCGATAAGACAAACAAAAAAAAGGCTAGTATAAACTATGATAAGATATACACATCAACATAGCGAAATACCAAACAAAAAAAATAAGGTAAAACATGATAAGTATACACATTCAACCATAGCGAATACAAGCAAAAAAAAAGGGTAAACTATGATAAGTATACAATTCAACATAGCGGAATACAAACAAAAAAAAAGGTAAACTTATGATAAGTATACACATTCAACCATAGCGAAATACAAAAAAAAAAGGTTAAATATTGATAAGTATTACACATCAACATACGAATACAAGCAAAAAGGGTTAAAACTTAATGAAAATAAGTTCACATTCAACTAGCTCGAATACAAACAAAAAAGTTAAACTATGATAAGTATACACATTCAACATAGCGAATTACAAACAAAAAAAAGGTTAAAACTATGATAATATACACATTCAACATAGCGAATACAAACAAAAAAAAAGTAAACTATGATCAAGTATACACATTCAACATTAGCTAAATACAAACAAAAAAAGGTAAACTACAATTAAATACCAGCTTAATTAATGTGTACACAACATACGTAAGTACAAGCAAAAAAAGTTAAACTGATGATAAATACCCAGTGCTTAATTTAACGTGTACACAACATTAGCGAATACAAGCAAAAAAAGGTAACTTACGATAATATCAGGGTAAAGTATACACAGCCATAGCAATACAAGCAAAAAAGGGATAAACTACGATAAATATCAGGTGTTATTGTGTACACGAACATAGCAAATACAGGCAAAACAGGTAAACTATTGATAATATCGTTTTGTAATGTGTACACAACATAAGAAATTACAAGCAAAAAAGGTTAAACTATGATTAAATATCAGTGTAATGTGTACACAACATAGCAAACACAAGGCAAAAAAGGTAACTTACAATTAAATATCGCTGTAATGTGTACACAACATTAGCAAATACAAGCAAAAAAAAGGTTCAACTACAATAAATAATGAGTGAACGTGTACACACATAGCGAATACAGAGCAAAAAAGGTCAACTACAAGGAGATTATTATTTCTTTGTAATTTCTTCATTTCTATTGGTCAAACAACACCACATGACTTTTTTATAAAACAATGAATTGACCTGATGTTTCTAAAATAGAAGATTAATTGACCTGATGTTTCCTAAAATAGCACCACTTTCGTATATTCTTTCAAGCTTTCTATTGTGACGTCACAAATTAGAGTGCTAGCCTTTCCACTTTCCATTGTGACGTCACAATTACAGTGGCTAAAATCAAAATTTAGCGTACTTATAGATATATTGGTTTCGATAAGCTATATTGCCAGCAAAGCCAACTGTTATAAAAATAATAACAATCAATGATATAGCCAAAGAGAATGTGATTTGCGGTCAATGTGTCATGGTTTAATTGCACAACCCGGAGATAGCAATATAGACCTCGAATGTACGGTTCTTCGTGGGCAATGATTCATGTACTCAGCGGTTTGAGTGAGTTGTCTACCTAAAACACATGAATGTGACGCTACATCATACATGCTTAGTAATTGTATTTAATATCAGTGTAATGTGGTGCACAACATAGCATAATACACAAGACCAAATAAAATAACGCGGTTAAACTACGATAAATATCTCAGTCGTTGGTAATTGTGTACACATTACCCATGCAGCAAATACAAGACCAAAAAAAGGTCAGAACTACAGATAAAATACTACAAAGAAATGTAATGTGCTACATACAACATTAGCAAAATACAATCACAAAAAATCGAGGTAACTATGATAAATATTCAGTGTAATGGTGTAACAACATAGCAAATACAAGCAAAAATGGATTAGAACTACAATAAATATCAGGTTGTAATGTGTCAACAACATAGCAAAATGACAGGCAAAACAAGGTAAGTAAACTATGATTAAAATAGTCAGTGTAATGTGTACAACAACATCAGCAAATATCAAGCAGAAAAAGGTTTATATAACATAAAATATCAGATTAATGAGTTACACAAACATAGCAAATACAAGCAAAACAAGGTAAAACTATGAAAATAATTCTCAGTTGTTTATTCCTAACTTGGTAATGTGATTACACAGCATAGCCAATACAAGCAAAAAAGGTCAACTAACAATAATGATCAGAATGGCATAATGTGTAACACAACATCAGCAAACACAAGCAAAAAAATGGTAAACTATTGATAATATACAGATTACTCAACTGTGTACACAACATAGCAAATACAAGCCAGAAAATAAGGTTAGAACATACATAAATATCAAGCATGTACAGTGTAACACAACTAGCAATACAAGCATAGAAAAAGGGTTAAACTACGATAAATATCAGTATGCTTTGTCTAACTGTTACACAACATAGCACAATTACAACGCAAAAAAAACTGGTCAAACTTGATATAACCTCATTCAGTATGTGTAATAGTCCTCAAAACAACATAGCAAAAATACAAGCAAAATCAGGTATAAACATACAAATTAATATACTCAGGATGTAACGTGTACACAACATTTAGCAATACAGGCAAAAAAAGGTAACTACATGATATCAGTGTAATGTTTGATACACAACCAATACAGCCTACAATACAGGCTCATATAAAATAGCTCGTGAATAACTACGATAAAATTTATCAGTTTTTGTCTAATGTCGTACACAACAATGCAAATCACAAAGGCAAGAAAAGGCTAAGACTACGATAAATATCAGGTGTAATGTGTACAACAACATAGCAAATAACAAGCAAAAAGAAGGTAAAACACCTATGATAAATATCAGTATGTAAACCGTGTACACAACATAGTCAAATACAAGTGCATAATAAAAAGGATCAACTACAATAATATCTCAGGTTGTAATGTGTACAACAAACGATTAGAGCAACATATTCAAGCAAATATCAAAGTTATAACTTATTGATTATAATACTCAAGTTGTAATGTGTACATCAACTCATAGCCAATATCAATGCAAAAAGGTAACCAGCTGTATGATAAATATCAGTTTGGTAGGTAAATGTGACAACAACATAGCAAATACAAGCAAAAAAAAGCGTCAACTACCCAATACAATAGTACAGCTGTAATGTGTACTACAACATAGCAAATTTACAAGAAAAACACGACGGTAACTATGATAAATTTCCAGGTGGATTAGTAATGTGTTACACTATTTCATAGCACAATACAAGCAAAAAAGGTCAACTACAATAAATATCAGTATGTAATCGTGTTACAACAACATAGCAACACAAGCAAAACAAGGTAAAACTATGATAAAAACTTTCAGCGTGTATGTGTACACACATAGCAAATACAAGCAACAGGTAAACTACAATAAATATCGTTGCTGTAAACGTGACACAACAATAGCAAATACCAGGCAAAAAAAGTCGTGATAAACTACGTTAATAGTAATCAGTTTGTAAATGTGTACGACAACAATAGCGAAAATACAGGCAAAAAAAGCTTCATGTGAACTATGCGTAAATATCAGTGTAATGTGTCAAAATCATAGCAAATACGAAGCAAATTAACTGGTTAAACTACAGTTTAAAGATAATCAGTTGTAATGAGTGTATCACAAACAGTAGCAATACAAGCAAAAAGGTTTAATAACTATGATAAAATACCAGCTGATGATGTTGCATGCAAACAACATAGCAAGAATACAAGCAAAATAATGCCGTTTCATACTTACAATAAAATATATTCTCAGTGATGTTATTATATGTTTCTTACGACAACATAGCAAATTACAATGCAAAAAAATGGTTTTAAACTACGATAAATATCAGATTGTGTAGACGTGTTACACAACCTATGCAAATACAAGCAACAATGGGTCAAACTACAATTAAAATATCAGTGTTAATGGTACACAACATAGGCAGAAATACAAGCAAAAAGGTAACTATGCATAAATATCAGTGTAACGATGTACACAACATAGCCAAATACAAGCAAAAAAGGGTAAACTTTACGATAAATGATCAGTTGTAACGTTGTACACAACATAGCAAATACAAGCAAGAAAAGGTAAACTACAATAATACCAGACTTATGTGTAAACAAACATAGCGAATACAGGCAAAAAAGGTAAACTACGATAAATACCCAGCTTAATGTGTACACAACATTAGCAAAACAAGCAAGAAAAGGTAAAACTACGATAATTATCAGTTGTAAACGTGTACACAACATATGAATACAAGCAAAACAGGTAAAACTTATTGGATAAATATCAGATGTAATGTGTTACACGAACATAGCAGATACAAGCAAAAAAAGGTAAAACTATGATAAAATATCAGTTGTAATGTGCTACACAACATAGCAAAACAAGCAAAAAAAGGTCAACTACAATGAATATCAGTGTAAATGTTGTTACACAACATAGCAAATTTTACAGGCAAAAAAGGTAAACTACGATAAATATCAGGTGTAATGTGTACACAACTAGCGGATACAAGCAAAAAAGTCAACTACGATAAATATCAGTGGTAACTAGCGTGTTACACAACCATAGAAACAGGCAACAAAACAAAGGTAAACTATTGATAAATATCAGTCGTAATGTGTACACACATAAAGCAATATACGATGGCGCAAAAAAGGTGACTACGATAGAATATCACGTGCTAATGCTTGGGTAAACAACATCGCAGAATAACAAGCATAAAAAGGTAACGTATTGATTAATAATTTGATCAAGGTGTCTAATGTGTACACAACATAGCACATATAACAAGCAAACAAAGGTCCAACTACCAACTATAATATCAGCTTTATCTGTAGACACAAGCATTAGGCGAATACCAATGCAAAAAAACACAAGAGAAAATTCTACGATTTATGAATATCAGGTTAGTAATGTTGTACACCATCATATTAGTCAATACATAGAGCAAAATAAGGTTAAACTATCGATAATATATGCATTTGTAATGTGTACACAACATAGCAAATTATGCAGCTCATATAAAAAAGGTCAACTACAAGTTAAATATGCAGTTTGCTTGTTAATGTTAGAAATACACAACATAGATACTCATATCAAAGAGCTCAATAACAAGAGTAAACTATGATAAAATAGAACTCAGATAGTAATGTGTACCACAGTCATTAGCAGAAATACAATGCAATAAAAGGTCAACTTATACCAATAAGGATCGCTATCACATGTTAACATGTGTACAACATAGCAAACACAAGCACAATACAAGGTAACATCTATGGAAAAATATTTATCGTGGTAATCGTTGTACACAACAATAGCAAATGTACAGCAACAAACAAATGATAAACTATGATTAACATATCAGTGTAATGTGTACACAAGATAGCAAATTGACAGCAAAAAGAGTACTATGATAAATAATTCAGTGTAATGTGTACACACATAGCAAAATACAAGCAAAACAAGGTAAACTATTATGAATAAGTAATATCAGTTGTAATGTGTACACAACATTAGCAAATACAAGCAAAAAAGGTAAACTTACGATAAGATCATTCAGATAGAGTAATGTTGTACGACAACATAGCAAATACAAGCAAAATAATAGGATAAACTATGTGAATAAATATTCCAGCGATTGTAATGTGTGACACACACATTAGCAGTATATTAAAAGCCAAAATCAAGGTAACTATTGATTTTAAAATCATCAGTGTACATGTGTGTAAAGACAACATAGCAAATACTAGCAGAAGAAGGTGAAAGACTACGATGAACAATATTCAGTGTACATTGTGTACTACCCAAACACTCATGCGAAAGATACAAGCAAAAAACAAAAAGAGTAATCACGTATGAATAATATATCATGGTTTAATGTGCTACACAACATTGAGGCAAATAACACATGCCAAAAAAGGTAAAAGCCTATAGAATAAAGTATCAGTGGTATTGTGTACACAAATAGCAAATAACAAGCAAAAACAGGTCACTTACAATAAATATCAGTTGTAATTTGTACACACACGAGAAATACTAAGCAAAACAACAGGGGTTTAACCTATCGATAATATCAGCTTTAGATGTAATTGTGTAATCTTGACACACAGTAGCAAATACAAGCAAAAAAGCCGTCACTACAATTACAAATTTAGTCCTCAGCTGTTAACTGCTTACACAACATAGCAAGATACCTAGCGCAGAAAAAAGGGTCACTACGATAAAAATACAGTGTAATGTAGTACATCACATAGTCATCCACAAATACCAAGCAAACAACGGTAACTATGATAAATATCAGTGTTAATGTGGTACACCAAACAAGCAAATACAAGCAAAAAAGTGCGTAAACTTATGATAAATATCAGATGTTAATAGTGTTACCACCCAACATAAGCAAATAACAACAGCAAAAAAAGCTGCTAAAACTTATGAATAAATACTGCAGATGTAATTGTGTACACAACATAGCAAATACAAGCAAAAAGGTAAAACTACTATATATATTAAATGTGTACACGAACATAGCGAAATTACTAAGCAATTAAGTAAACTACAGATAAATCATCCAGTGAAACTCAATGTGTACACAACATTAGCAATATTAACAAACCAAAAAAAGTGTAAACATGGGGATAGAAATCATGCAGCAATGTAAATTGATACACCAATAACTATTAGCAGGATAACAAGCAATAAAAAAAGGTCAAAACTTTTCAATACCAATATACAGATGTTAACTGTGGTACACAACATAGCAGAAACAAGCAAATTCAAAGGATTCAACTACAAAATGATTCAGTTGTAATGTGGATTACACAACTTCATAGCAAATACAAGCAAAAAAAGGTCAATAGCAAGGTAAAGTATCAGAATGATAATGTGGTACACAACATTAGCCAAATACAAAGCAAAACAAGGTAAACTAATTATACAAAGTATCGTAATGTAAATATGTAACAAACAACATAGCATAAACCACAGAGCAAAGAAAGGTAAAACTCGAAAAATATCAGTGTATGTGTACCACAACAATAGCATAACTACAATGGCAAAGAAAAGGTTTTAAATCTATGATAACTATTTCAGCTGGTATGTGTACACAAACAAATAGCAAATACAAGCAAAACAAGGTAAACCTATGCTTGAAAAATTTCTCAACTTCTTGATGTTAATGTGTACAACCAACATAGCTAATTACAAGCAAAACAGGGGTAACTACTAAATACAATATCAGTGTTCTAACGTGAATACACAAGACATAGTCAAAATATACAGGCATAACAAGAAGGTAAACATATCGTAACTAATCAGGTCGGTAATTGTACCAACATAGCTAGAATACAAGCAAAAAAGGTATAAACATACTTGGTCATAAAATATCAGTTATGTAAATGTGTTAACACAACATTTTAGCAAATACAAGCAAAAAAAGGTCAACTACAATAAATATCAGTATTTGTAATGTGTACACAACATAGACATAATTACTAAGCAAAAAAGAGGTAAACTTCATGATAAATATACAGCTGTAACGTTTGACACACACATAGAAATACAAGCAATAAAAGGTTACATACTACATAAATATCGATGGACAATGTATGTGTACACAACATTAGCAAATCAAGACAAATAAGAGACGTTCTAACTCACATAAATACTCAGCTGAATAATTTGTGTACACAACATAGCAATACTAAGCCAAAAAAAAGGGTAAACTATGATAAAAATACTTCTCAGTGTGAAATGTACACTAACATAGCAAATACTCAGGCAAAATAGGTAAACTACGATAAATATACGAGAGCTAATGTGGTATATAAATCAGCATGAATACATAGTCAAAAAAAGGTAAACTATGTAAAAATATACATAGTGTAATGTGTTTACACAACCATAGCAAAATACAAGTCAAAAAATAAAAGGTCAACTACTAATAAATATGAGTGTAATTGTGTACACATAATAGCCAATAACTAAGCAAATAACAAGGTTTAAAAACTATTGATGAAATAATCTGATGTGTAGTAATTGTGTACAACCAACATTAAGCATAATAACAAAGCAAATAAAGAGTCATCTATGATTAAAATATCAGTTATTAATTTGTTCCACATAGACAAATACATAAGCAAAAACAATATATATACACGGATGAACTAGGATAAATATTCAGTGTAGATTTAGTACACAACATAGCAAATACAAAGGCAAAACAGTAAACTACAATAATAAATAATCAGATGTAACGTGTACACGAAACATTAGCAAATACCAGGCAAAAAAAGAAACACGATAAATTCAGCTAATGTGTAACACAACATATCCAGATCAAGCAAAAAATTCGGTAAACTACGATAAATAATCAGGGAACTCTTTTTGTAATGTGTACACCGAATTCATCGCTAAATATCAAAGCAACAAAAGATAAACTATTGATAAATAGTCAGTGTAAATGATTACACAACAGTAGCCAAATACAAGCAACAAATGGTCAACTACAATAAATAGTTCACGTGTAATGTGTACACAACATAGCAAATACAATGCAAAACAAGGTAAACTATTGAATGAATATCAGCTCAGGTGTCAATGTGTACACAACATAGCAAATACAAGCAAAAAAAAGGTAATCTTGATAAATATCAGTGTTGTGTACACAACATAGCCAAATACAAAAGTTCAAAAGAAGGTCAATACAATGAATTATCAGTGTAATGTGTACACAACATACCAAAATACAGGCAAAAAAAGGGGTAAACTACGATAACATATCAGTTGTTCTGTAATGTTTGTACACAACATAGCAAAATACAGGAATAGTATAATAGGACTGGAGCTATCTGATAAATAATCAGGTATGTGTTCACCACAATACATAGCTAGCAATACAAAAGTTCATACAATAGGTTATAACTTAATGTATTAAGTGATCAATGTAATTTTGTACACCAGACCATAACGTTTGAAACTCAGAGCAAAAAAGGTCAACTTTACAATAATATCAGTGTAATGTGTAACCACAACATAGCAAATAAAGCAAAAAGTTAAATCAAAAAAGAATCAGTTAATATGGGTTACACAAACATAGTCAATTCACAAGCAAAAAAGTAACATGATAAATAATCAAATGTACGTTCATGTAATGTAGCGACATAACTATAGGCAAATAACAAGCAAAAAAAGAGTCAACTTACCTCAATAAAAGCATGTAATGGAGACGACGGCGGAGAAGCAACAAGCAAAACAAGACGTAAAACAAATGAAGAATATCGAGTGGTAATGTAATCACATAGCAAATACATAAGTCTCAAAAAAGGTCAAACCAATAAGATATTCAGTAGCATGTAATGTGTACACAAATAGCACATATACCATAAGCAAAAACACAAGGTAACAACTATTCGATAAATTCAGGTACGTGTACACAACATAGCCACACTACAAAGCCAAAAAAGGGCGAGACGAGGATATGAATATCAGTGTATGTGTACACAACATAGCAATACAATCAAAAAATCTTTAAACTATGATAAATATCAGTGTAATGTAAAAACATATGCCAAATACCAAGCGGCAAACAAGGTAAACTGTAGTCGATAATATCAGCTGTAATGGGTGTACACAACATAGCAAATACAAGCAAAAAAAAGGGTAAACTACGATCAATATCTGAGTGCTGTAATGTGTACACAACATAGCAAATACAAGCAAAAAGTCAACATGCATAATTCCAGTGTAATGACTGACAAAGCATGTTAAGGAGGCCACAAACAAGGTTCGACACTATGATATAAATATCAGTGTAATGGTAACCCACAACATAGTATATACAAGCGAATAGAATGATAACTACGATAAATATCAGTGTATACTTAGTGTTACACAACCATAGCAAATACAAGCAAAAAAGTAAACGTTATGATAATAGCGAGTTGTATGTGTACACAAACATACAAACAAGTCAAGAAAAGTTAAATATGGATAAATATCAGTGTTAATCTACACAACATAGCAATGAGCGAATTGCAAAAAAAGGTTCAACTCATAAATAAGTCAGTTGTGATGTGTACACAACATAGCAATACAAGCAAAACACAGGTAAACTAATGATAAATATCAGTGTAATGTGTCAACAACATAGCAAATACAAGCCAAAAAGGTAAACTAAGATAACTATCAGCTTAATGTGTACACAACATTGCAAATACAAACAAAAAAAGGTAAACTACGATAAATATCAGTGTAATGTGTACACAACATAGCAAATACAAGCCAAAAAGGTAAACTAAGATAAATATT
>CAJDSM010087861.1:0-19302 GCA_903981925.1 Ostrea lurida
TGTTGTTTTATTTTTTGGTTTCTTTTTCATTTTTTGGTATGTACAAGTCAGAATTAAACATGCAAAGGACTGATATAATATTAAGAATGTTTTTCAGCAGAAGTTGAAATTTCACATTTCGGGAAGACTTGTATCACGTCAATTTTCACACTCGCAAAAAGCCAACACCATGTTTATTCAAGCACCCAAATAAGCTCACTAGGGAGCGGCTTGGAAGTGTGGCAGCGAGAGGAGTGTATTGACGAGAGTAGGTGAGTGCACATTCCAGATAGGAGACGGCGCGGGAGGAGAGAGGAGATCCCTACATCGTGTGAGGAAAAAAACCTTGAATTGCAAGTGGATTGGCTTGGCTTAGCCTGCTTCCACTAATCCGAGAAGAGTTGTATCCCTTATAAAAGGAACTATTTAAACTAGCAGAGATTGCATCGGTACATTTAAAACAATATGATTTGTTTGTTCAGGAAAAACCACCAAAACAACAGGACACGCTGTTATGCCTAAAACGGGCAAATCATTTAGAAATAGGTAGAATGTTATTGATGAAGCAATTTTACGAAATGTGACATCAGATTATTTTCTTAAAAATTGATACACTTGTATTGCTGAGAGACGTAGTGTTACGGGGAAAGGGGGGGGGGGGGTAACATGAACATACGATGGCGACTTATTGTGTACAAAATTAAAATAATTGGCCTTCATAGCAGCCAACTCGCGTCGCACAATATTGTAATAAGCCTATCAATTCACATGTAGGACTTTGCATTGGCATGTAAGAAGAATATTAATGCTTATAAAAAGAGAGTCAAACACCTCTCAAATTTTCCGATACTGCTAGCGCCATTAGTTGTTTAAAACCCGACAGTGACCCAGCGTTCTGATTCCAAATATCACTAGGATGTTTGAGGAGTTGAAGTACCCGTGAAAATATTTTATCTGTGGGGGTGCTTACTTAATTTGATAACAGCCATATGCTAAGTTAATTTGTGAATATTGCTATTAAGTTAGAATAATGATGATTCCCGTATTTCAATTTCCTTATCTGAGAAAGAAAAAAATATAAAATGTTCTCTTATTCAATGTACCATGTTATGACCATGCCCTCTGTGCATGTAGCAATGTACGAAATTGTTTAGAAACATCTGAATTACTACTAGCCGAGGGAATATATAGTTATACTCGCTGGCAAAGACATATAAATGTCTCTGGCCTGGGCGGAACATATTTTAAAGTCTTAAAATAAATAAAGTCTGCCTTGTTTTTCAAGTCGTACTTTGTTTTCAATAATTTGAATTTTTACTGGACAACGCAGGAGCTTCTTCAGATTCAAATAAACTATTTTTATTTTGTTGGTCAGTTTACGTCACCTTTCTCCGAAGCCATAGCGATATGACTTATACGCTCTTAAATGCATTGGGGCGTGTGGCTTGAACGGTGTATGTATGGGCGTGGCTTCCGCACGGACATTCTCGCACGGAGCGGCTTTGAACGGTTTGCACGAAACGGTGAACGGTTTGTACGGAACCGGCTGAACGATCTGAACGGAACGCTGAACGGTTCGCACGAAACGGCTGACGACTTTTTTGCCGGAACGCTGTGAACGGTTTGCCCGAACGCTTGAACATTTGTTTTTTATGGAACGAAACGAACGATGTTGGAGGGGTAGTAGCACGCTTTAGGGATCTGTAATTTATCTTGATCTTATCGACAGCACTGCATAAGTCCTGTAGTGTCCTTATTGAATGGCACGCTCACATCAAAATTTTTAAAACTTCACTCTCAAAATTCATCCGCACTGACAAATTATAATAGTAATGAATACTTTACCGTTGCTGTTGTCATAAATTAGATTCGAAAAATAAAGAATTACCGAATGTACAATAATTGTACAAAATCGGGCTCATCTTATACATTAAAATGTTCCGTATCTCGACTTTAGATGAAGTCAAATTTTATTTCATACCTAACATTCTATATCGTTATAATAGTTTTCATTTGGTAATTATCGTCTTTCCTTATAGGAGTTACTTAAGTGATCACTGTTTGCTATTGTTCACCATTGTTTAATTTGCCACTCGGATTTGCGCAGACTAGGACTGTCATTTAACAGATTAAAAATTTCATTTAAATGTCACTAATTGTTGTGCCAAGAAATATGATTATCATGGGCATAACATATAAGTCAGACAAGACTTCAGGATTAAAAATTCACTACCAACCAGATGTGTTTATGAAACACTGCATGATGATCGCTGGACAGCAATACCAGTGGAAGGAAGCTTGTTCATAAGGAATACACATGTGAAAATGATTGAAAGCCTTAACACTTACCATCAAACGCTTAAGGCTAATGTTTAACAGTTTTTCATCTGGAACATATTAAACAGACAGCTCAAAAAAATATGCACCTGAGTCAAAATATTCTGGGGCATAAAAAAAAAAAGATGACTAGTATGCAAATATATACCAGTAAGTCTTTTAGGCATGGTTTTATCATTAGACTATTCATACATGCATCAAAATACATTAAAATTTGGATTCATGAAATCAAAAAATTAAAGAATCATCTTATTTAATAAATTCTGGGAAAAAATCACAATAAATCATACTAAAATAATTGAGAACTTCTATTACTCTTTTCAAATTGGTAAATCATACATTGTACGTCATATGAGGTGTTCTAATTCAGTCAATGAAGCCTTATTGTTTTCTTTTTTTTTTTTTTTTTTAAAAATATTAAAGCAGTTTCTGTTGTTAATGAGCCAGCAGAGGTCACCTTTAAGGTAGAATTGATAGGTTGAGGCTAAAAAACTAACCATTGAATTTTTTTAATTTCTTATATAGTTGGTTTATGGGAGCTTTGATCATAAAAACATATTGAATATTCAAGTTTCGATAACTCGACCTTCGTTCTTGAGAAATCTGGTGATTTTAACAGCACTTTCCCCAGTCTTTTATAACGCCTAAAAAGTGATGAAAAATTAGAAGACGCGATATACAAGAAGAGCTATTAGCCATTTCTATTATACATGGAATCATAACTTGTCATAATGGTGTTGAAACAACTTTCATATTAATGTATCATTACATAATTATATTTCAAAGTTCAGCAATCATTTAAGCCTGTAACAGGATTACGTTCAACTTAAGTGCAATTAGCATTTTACCTAGAAATTGTCACGATATTTGCATACAGAGACTTACGTTTTGCTTTAAGCTGCCGCAAAAAAATTACCCATCAAAATTTCATTATTTTTTATTTCTTAAGTAGTTAATTCCATTGGTAGCTAACATTTAAGCAAAAAAATTTATTTTTACCCCATATGGACTTTTAATATGAAACTAGCGAACATTTTTCTAACCCTACCCCCTTTTAATGAAGTACACGTTTCAAGAAAAGTGGATTAATATGTAAAAGATACTGCCTAAAAATTCAACAAAAAATCTGCTAAAAATCAATTAATCTTTGGTATACCTTTTAATAAAATTAGTAAATATAATAATCAGTATGTATTCTTTGAATTTTATTCGTGTTTTAGTTATTACTTAATTATAGTTGACCTTTGTGCACTTTATAATCAAAGTATAAAAACGTGCACATAATATATGTACTTCATACTCAATGGAGAGCCTCTCACATAAGGAATTTACACGCAAAAATATTCACATAGACTACAATTTTACAATTATTAAAAACAAATGTCTCTCACCTCCCCAAATTGAAGGTGCATCCAAAACTACAACTCCCTCTTTTCCGTTTATATAATAACACACAGAATGGTTTTGGGGAAGAAAAGCATGGAATAAACATAAGACATATATAAAACTGCATTCAGTGCATTGATTAAGACGTATGGCGAAAAAATAATCAACATCGACACGACGAAGTGACCGATTTTCTACAACAGCAATAGTTTTTTTGGGTTTTTTTTAATTTTGCCATTTGTTATAATTTTTTCCTAGCCCCCCCCCCCCCCCTCCCTCTCCCCGTATACGCCCGTAAAAAACAAAGCTACATGGCTGTACTATTTTGCCTTTTCTTGGAGGTTTAGCATTTTTATGTTTATACAAATGTTGTGTGTGTATATATGTGATTTGTGAACAAACAATAATGTGTGTTATAACAGTTGAATGTGATCGAATATTTGTGGGTTTGTTTAATAAAAGGGCGGGCGTATCAAAGGTTACGATTAAAGGTATGTTGAACAAATTTAACCCCCCCCCTCTTGTCCCATCATCATCATATAAATAAATAGTACGTTATATACATGTAGATGTTTAGACAGTAATTTGATACATGATATTTTACTATGCATATACCTGTTTTATGCAAGTTTTTACACCAGCTTAGCATTTTTATATAGCCATACATGTAGATCTTATCGGAGAAAATTTTAAAACCGTCAACCATGGCTGCACATCGTATACCGAGACAATAATTTTTTAGTTAGCCTACCGATTTATATTCAATTATCATCTTCAACATTTTATTCTTGTTTAATTAATTCATATCAAAAATAGATTGGGTGGTTTATAATCTCTCTCTCTCTCTCTCTCTCTCTCTCTCTCTCTCTCTTCTCTCGCTCTCTCTCTCTCTCCTCCTCTCTCTCTCCTCTCTCTCTCTCTCTCTTCTCTCTCTCTCTCTCTCTCTCTCTCTCTCCCTCTCTCTCTCTCTCTCTCTCTCTCTCTCTCTCTACGATTTGAAAGATAACTTAATGCTCGCATCAAATGGATCCAACAAAACCGATAAACTAATACGCACAAATGCGATAAAAATTTTGCTTGGGAATATGTAACAAAAGCTGTAATATTGACTTTTATTATTATACCGCGCTCTGTCAATTGGACGTCATGTGTCAGTACGTTAGCACCATTGAAGACGTAGCACTTTGCTTGATGTCATGCTAATATTGGAGTTGTAAACATAGCCGTACGTATGACAAAGTATACGACTATTCAGACTAGAGAGCTCGACTGTACGATTATGGTAAAAGATGATCGGTAGCTTTGATGAGCCAGAAAGCCAGCGGTGTGCGATTCACGAATTATGCCAACACGTTGAGTAACTATCCGTCTCTACCTTAATTAAAAAAATGAGGAAAGAGCAGAATTGGTTTCCATGATTTTTAGCGGTCTTCGCATAAAAACTCTATTAATATCACAAGCTAATTGTGTTGACTGACTTCTCTTTTCATGAACAAAGGGAAATAACCTCTTATTTGGATGACATAATTTTGCTGGTACCTTGTAAACCCAATTTGGAATTTATAGATAAATCAGATGTATGTCTTTGCAAGACAGCTTTAAGAAAAGGATTTCAAATGATACGTTATTTCAGAATGCTTATCTTTGATGGCCAACTTAGATTCTACCCATGCTTAATCTGGTTTTGATATTCTCCTACATGATTAATACATGTAGTTTCTAACCCTAACAAATCCATCAATTTTCAAGGAAAGAATTAGTCTTCAAACATTGATGTAAATTTCTTGAAAAACTGGGCATTGTTTTATTTATATAAAGTTACAGACACCTTTAATATTGTTTCGTAGCTATTTGAACCTCTCTGAATTGTATTGCTGTAAAGATTTGTAGCTAGATCTTTTTACAATCATGGATAGAACCTTATCAAACCAATCACAAGTAATGTGAAGACAATGAACAGTTAATCAATCTAATCATTTTTGAATAAGCAATTGAACCAAATTGGACTTTTGGAAAACATGCAGGGTGGTGGTGGGGTGGGGTGGGGGGGTGGGGGGGGACTGTGTGCCAAAGGAGAGTAAGCTCCCCTGCTGACCCGTCACTGTAGTCTGCACCAGTCCTATATCTATCAGGTAAATGGACTAATCATTATGTACAGCACTGAGTAGAATCTGTGAAATGCTGACGTTGAAACTCCTGTGACATGAACTTATTTGTCAGTAGTCTGCCTCCGATTCAACTCTAAATCTGATCATACGCAGAACATGCTCTCACACTGAATCAGTTAAAAGATACAAATACTACATGTCTGCGATGATATAGGAAGTCTAAGGCTATACTGATTAATCAATTGATAGGTCTAGAGATATACTAATTAATCAATATAGAGATTTACTGATCAATCCATCACTACATATCATATCTCCGTTTACTGTTAGATACCGTAGGTCAATAGTTAGAGAGGTCTAGATCATAACTCAGACAGATGGGTTGATTACTAGATGCCTTCAATTTATAGTACAATAAAGCCTTCAATAAGTACACTAAAGATATGAAGAGTAAGCATGTTCAAGGTAGGCATACTCACTTTGCTGGTCTGCCAAATGCCATGTCATCTTCCTGTTCAATAGAAAGAAAATATCTTTTTAAAATGCTTCAACTTTGATATAGGAGTCAACACTTCATTAGTAAACGTTCTTTAGTTGCATACTATATTCAGATGCTTTGAGATGACATCAATTGAGTATACCTTACATTTTATTCCTGAGACTAGAACTTTTTTTTTTATTACTGATGCACCTGTCTTAGCAGTACTAATACTCCCTGTGGGGCTCACCCAAAACAAGGCATGTTCAAAGTACAGCTTATCTGAATTCCATTCATACAAATTTTGATTTACATACTTTAACTAATATTTGCACTAAAATATTAGATTTTCTATTTATTTATTCAAATCTATCAATTATATAGTAGGCATAGTACTTCTTCCAAAAATCATTGCTACTACATTTAGAAAAACAACTTCAATTGCCCTAAATTTTAAATACCCTGAAATAAGTGTACACAAACAGGTAATGATTCTATAAATAATGTGACCTTGACCTGTCATAAATGACCTTAATAGAGGGCCACTGGAGAGTCAAGACACATTAGTCATAGCAATCGTGGGGTCAAGTAGGACAACATATTTTTCTGTTGCAATATCACAATATCTATGGACTGGACAAGAATTTTGTAATCCCCCCACTCCCCATGTGGCCTGACATTGTTAAATAAACTTGTTCTAGATAGGATTGTGAAACATGTACAAGTCCTATACAACCTTTGTGGAAGGAACTACAATTTCTAAATCCTTGATTCAACAATAAAATGTAACTTCAACAAAAAATTTCCCCATGGCCTTTGAAGGAAACATGACAAATTATAAAAAAAAATTGCTTTATATAATCAGAAAATAAATTCTATGTTCTACTTTCATTGATTTATCCAAATGATCTAGGTCATAAGTGATCTTTCAGAATATCTATCACTATTACCACTTATACAGCTATGGCTTGAGCACAATGGCACATTTGGATGAACAGCTAGAAAGACTAGGTGCAGACCCTGGCTGGTCGAGGAATTTCATAACGGGGGAGGGGTGGTGGGAGGTCCTGGGGGCGAAGACCCTGGAAACTGACAAATTCTTACAAACAAGAGGGTTTCGTTTTTTTATTAAATGCTTGTTGTACAAATAAAAGTTCAAAAAGAGAAAATTTTTGAAAAATTTCAAACTGGGGTGTGTGCGTCCGGCACACCAGTGCTAGAATCCACCTTTGAGGTAATTCCTTTGGGAGGTATGTTTATAGCTACAATATAACATTATTCATTGTTTAATAAACAACAGAGATTTTTTTTTTCTTATATTTTACATAAACTTTTGTTTATTCCAGTAAAGAGAATCAATGAGACAACTTCAAGTGTCAAATTGTATATATATTTCAAAGATAAAAAGGAACATTTATCTATTGCAGGGGGGGGGGGGGGGGGGGGGGGAGGGGGGGGGGGGGGGGGGGGGGGGGGGGGGGGGGGTAAATCTAACCTGCTGCATGGAACACATGGTTGCTATGTATAGCTTTTGAGAGAGTTCAGGCGTAGTCATACCAGTAAGACTAGTTATGTAGAGGATGATTATGATTAGCAGGGTCTGTTTTTCAAGCTTAAGATTTGAAATCTATGCGATTTAGAGCTGTTTTTCAGTCATTTGAGTTCAAGACTTTGTGCTGTTTGCACACTGTTCAGTGTTCACCCACTCACCACCCTCTACATGCACATTGGTATTGTGTTGTAATGTATGATTACCATTACATGTATACAATGTATATGGTACAAATATGTATACATACATGATTATCATTGTAGATATTGAGGATGTTCTTCCGTAAGGTGGCGCAGCAATTTGCGTGATATGTACTTTTATGAATAAATGCGCAAGACTTGGAGCAATTACCCATTAAATGGTGTTGTTATGATTTTGAATAACGTTGTAAATATTTTATATTCGTTTGAGACTGGGTTGAATAAGAACATAAAACATATGACAATCTATCAATAAAAGAGAAGTTATTTAATCAATGTAGAGAAGTTCATATAAAATATAACTTGTAATACATTACCGAAACATAATATGGTCCTGCAAAGTCCCTTATGACTCCTGCTGATGTTGCAATTCCCATATGTCCAATAAATGGAAACAGCCATCTAAATTTTCAGAAAAAAACAAAACAGTAATATATTTGAAAACACAGGTCCATGGACCTGATGCAGAACATTTTACGCAAATACTACAATATTTCTATTTGTTTCCCTTTTCCGGATTTACATAAACACAATTACAGAACCTCCAGGGCCAGCAAAAAATACCCATGCAGTAAGTATATATATTCAAAGGAGCGGAAATAAAAAAAAAATATTGAATATAATGTAGCTTTGTTATTACATATGACTCGAGTACAAAAATAGGTTTGTTTTGTTGTTGATTTGGGGGGTTGGGGGTTGGTTTGACATTTTTCAAGGAGTTTTTTTTTTTTTTTTAATTTGAATTAGGAGAAAATAGGAGTGGTGAAGAGGTATACAGATCAATGCTATCCTATTTTCCTCAAGATCTAAAGAATGCTGGTAATTATTGGTCCTTATTGTTAACAAAACATCTTTAATACACAGCTAAATCTAAGATCTCTTGTTAACTCCTTTGACTGTTCCACTGATTACGAGATGAACAAGAGTTAGGGGCATTAACTTAAAATTGGGTCTTTAAACGATTTATTGTTCTACTGAGAGAGAAAACAGTGAGACTGATTTATGACAACTGAGAAAGCTCACAACGCATCATAATAGCAGGAATTGCTATCATTATCCAATTAATCAATCTCCCCTTACCCGGTGGGAACACTTCCCTATAGCGAGATCATCTCGCTAAAATGCGATTATCCCTCTCTAGCGAGAAAAAATATATCCCATTCAATCGAGAAAAACACAGAGGAATTTACATATTTGTACTTCGCGTGAAAAAGAAGAAAAAGTGCTATGTCCGAATATTGCTATTGCAAATATGTAAACCAAAACAAATGTACTCACGATCTGTATTGGGTTTCAGCGTCATGCTCAGTTATGCAGCAATGTTGATTAAGAATTTCTAGTTTAAGTTATTAATTCTATTAAGGTATTCCCGTCATGTCCACTGTTTGTCGTACTTATTGAGCAATGCACGAAAAGCAGCAAAACACGTGTAATCGTACTGTTTATTTTCTGGCAAGAGAGGATAATAATCGGCGATTTATATACGATGAGCATGATCTCGCTATAGGGGAAGTGTTCCCAACCTGTTTACCTCCTTGATGTTCATGATTACAAAATGAAAGAAGATGATCACTGACATCAAACCTTAATAACCCAGTAATTAACGTCACATCATAATGTAGATTTACAATTACCCTAGGCATTTAAAAATCACAGTGTGAAATAAAACACTTTCATAAGAAATCAAATTTAAATCTGATTGAATTTGATATAAGAGATAACCAGTCATGAAGAAATTGATATGTAATTGAAAACTAATTGGCATTACTTGTCTTTTTAAAAATAATTAATCCCCCATGCGTACATAAACCCACTTTGTTGGAAAAAAAAGAGAAATACTTTTTGATACATGTATTAAACTTCTATCAGTATCAGACTATTTACTTGGCCTAATCTATACAACTTTGCTTACGTTAAGCAAGGAATTGGCGTCCAAACAATGCAGTGTGGATATCTGCATTTATTATGGTCTATTTTCACTCCATTGTGTGTAGGCAGATAACTTGTCATATTGTTAAATGCCACTTTTTCAGATGCAGTTGTGTTATTCGTTTCCCTGTCAGCCATTCCTTTGGGAGAACTTATTTAATTGTTTTCATTTCATAAATCCTTTTATTTATTTTTAGAACATTTAAATTGGAATTTATCTTATTGAAGAGTTGTCTTTTAAATGTTATAAATTATCAGAAATCATAATTTCTCTTCTGTTGTTTTTTGTGTTGATAACTTTATGATTACCAAGTTGTGATTGTCAAAAATAATAACTACTCTCATAGCTTTCGACAGGAAATACAAATTCAAAATTACAAAACGAGTTCAAATACGTCATGGAAGATTTATTTCCGTAAAGTAAAGCTTCGTGTGAAAATATCTACTTTTAACTTATATGTAATATCATACGTAATATTCTATTCAATGTTTCTTTTCTTTGCTAACAATTAAAGTGACTCGTATTTTCAAAATACTGAAGATATTTTAAATTAATAAAGATGACGTGTTTGTTTTCCGGATTTATCAGAGTTGTTCCCTAATTTGGTTTTATTTTTTAATTAGAAATAATTTATGATAATTTGCATGAAGTAGAATTCATCCAATTTGAGTGAATAGAAGAGCTCTTTGTCGATGTTTTGATATGTCAAAAAAACAATTGTCATAATTAGTGTGCTTGTAAGACTATAAAAGAAGCAGAGCAGTAAATATAGCGGGAAACATCCAATCAGAGACTCAAGGTCAAGGCTAACTTGTTCCTGAAAATAGCGTGTGAAATTATTTATGGTGTAGTTGAAACATTTGTTGATGCCAATGGGCACTGGGGAGACGACTTCCTATCATTTAAGGAGGATAGGACCCTCCGCAACATGTATGAGCATAAGCAACATCATGAAGTAAGTACAAAGACCTACTTTCAGTTTGGAAAAGAAACCTTTGAAAAACAAATAAGGATGACAGATCAACATCGAACCGACACGCCATGATTGTAGTAATTAATTCCATTACTTCGACAACTTCATCATTCAAAATATGAGATGCGTATTTTTGATGATATAAAACCGCAACGTTGCAATTTGCTATGTAGATAAATATAGATATATGTAATCTACAGTCTGTAATCTATAAATTAGGTCGCCTCATATTAAAAAAAAAAAAAATGTATACGCAATAAGATGAGAATATGAGTGCATGTGTTTGATATACACTCCATCAAATTATCTTGTGTTTTAACAACATTGTAAACAGAAATTTGCTAATCATGTTTATTGTAAGTATAACTGCAAACAAGATTCAGTGCTTTGGAAATGTTTTCATATATTATATGTGATAAGAAAAAATAATAATAGAAGAAGGTTTGTTTTAAACTGTACGATAATGATAAAAAATTGTGTAGGGAGTAAAGAAAATTACCATTTTTTTGATTAGGCCTAAAATAAAAAGTGTTGAGTTTCCGCTAACTCGACCGACCCTAAATTATAGCCCCGACCCTAGAAATTTTATTTGAATTTTTGAATTTTTTTTATTTTCTGGATAAAATATGTTCCTAGTTCATGATTTCCTTTTTAGTTATACTGTGTCAAGCATGTGAGCAACTTGGATGTATCATAATTTTTGTAACTCAAAATAAAACTCGAAAGTATAAAATTCACTTGGACTTCCATAGTTAATGATAATAAATCATAATGAATCAGTATGTGTATAACTTTATTGTTTGAGTGTATTAATGTAATGTGTTTGCCAACTATTGATAATAAAATTTAGAAATAAAATCAAATCAAGTTCCTACCTACCTACCCTATTTTTTCTGGAATGTTAGCAGAAACACAACTATTTTTATTTTTGACCTTAATAGAGAATGTTGAAGATAAGTATATATGTACCATATTAACAAAAGATATAAATTGTGAATAATGTGTTAAACATATAAAAAATTCATATAAATTTACATTTTAGGCCTTAGGGTTTTGTGAGTACCTGTATTGAAATGGAAAAACAGAAATTGTGTTCAGGTTCATGCAATTATATTTCACAAGTACCTATTCCAGCATAATATCAAAGCAGGTGCATTTTTATCATTTGTATATTTACTTTTTATTCAGGTTGAAATATGGAGTGACAAAATTTGGACGAGCAACAAGCAATGATTATTACTTAGACTCAACGAAGCTGAAGAACTTCATTTCTCGGATTCATGCAGAAATCCATGCACTTCCTACTGACAATGGAGATATGCAGTTTCAGATTTTTGACAAGGGCCTTAATGGCACCTTTATCAACGACACAAAGGTACTTGGTAGAATTCTGTTGGCAAATGCAGCAAATTTTCAAATGGTGTAGTCGTGGTTTTCTTTGTAGTAGTTACTGTATATTTATTTTGTTGTATCTTAATTTAATCAAAGGGAGTCTCTGCCCTTTGTCCAAATAAATCAAGATACACCGAAACAAATATTCAGTAACTTACTTGTACCATGGCCAATTAGAAAGAAATTATCTGTGCAATGAAAATTCAGATTTTTGTCGGGTGTCTTCCCCTTCCCGGCAAGCATTTTCATCTCTCACCAGGGCAATTAAACTATATGACGATTTACACGATTGGAGTCTATATTTTTTTTTTACTCAAAGATGATTTTATCACAAGCATGCAATGAAATTGAAACTGGAGATCATAAAATGGACACAGGTCTAGATTTTGTGAATTTTGACTGGGGCTTCACACATTTATAAGAAGAATGCTTTGAGATTCAAGAAGAGTTGCAATACATGTGGTTTAGAAGTATTTGAAATTGTTTTGCAGTGTTCAATAATTTATTTACAAAGCACAATTTAAAAATAATATGCAAATGATGGCTCTGCCCACTGGTGTATTTCGTGTTAATGTACACTTTTGATTAAGGGAAAACACCACAGCCATGTCCACACCAGTATATGAAAAATCTCGGAGGAAAAAAATACTGATTTACTTTACAATTTATGTTCCTTTGAGCTTTTGCACACATTATTGAAATCATTATACAATTTCACCATCTATCTTTCCTATTTTTGTATGCATTAAATCTGTGCTCCAAAATCCTGAACTAAAATACAAATTGAACTGTTATATTAAAAACTATAGACAGCATCTTCTTTATTTTTGTAGATGAGTGGGCCGTACATATTGAAGATAGGAGACAAAGTGACTTTTGGACACACTAATGGTTATAAACTGAAGGCAGGCGATTATGCAAAGCAACCAAACTCGGAGTTTCAATTTCTTGTGAGTTGACTAATAATTTTTATACTAAAGAACAATGTTGATTCTCTATTTATCAAACCATAAATGTAAATGTAGAATTGTGGTTGGTTCTGATTATGTCACATGGCCTCTTGTACGAGATGATACAAGACAGTTGGTTGCTGTGTGATGTCACAGTTGACAATCAAGGTTTTTCACAATCGGATTATGCTTGTCATTTTTCCGTAACGGGAAAGAAGACTTAGACGTGGATTGGTGCAAGAATTGCATCAAATCGATGCATTTATCCGCCAGAAGCATGCATGTGGATGAGGTTTAAAGGATTGAACCGAATCTCTGTAAAATGTATAGTTTAGAAGTAAGACTGACTCAGTTTTGGTGCCATTAAAGTCTTACTCACTCAAGAGCATGAAATTAATAAGTAGAAATTGATATTGTTGAAATATTTTAGCTACGTGTGATATTTCAAATGCCATTGTTTGAAATCGTTACGTCATAGTAATGTTTGCGTACACATAGCAACAGAATTTTGATGGTGTCGATCTACATACGAGGTTCATTTCCAGTTATGGAAATAGCCGAATTTTTCATTGACATTGGAACCATTATCACATGACCACATGTCAATGAAAAACCCAATTGAAACAACTTGGTTATTTCCATAACTGCAAGTGAACCTCGAATGTTCCATCAAGTCTTTGGTACGATACATTTGATGATACATCTTGACAGATACAGGGATAGACATTAACTTTTAATCTCACTTGTCCTTCGGGCAAGTATAGTCAAATTTTCACTTGTCCGAATGAAAAACTGGCTTGTCCAAAAAACTTTTAACTGCAATACACCTAAAAGCCAGTACTTTAAATACCCCTCCCCCATTTGCAGAGTCAGTCAGTAGCAAAGTTTTCCTTCTGTATCCTACCAAATCTAAGTTCAACTCCAAATCATAATCATTGAATAGAATTTCATACAAGTTTATGGGATGCCGCTCCCGTCGGACTGCATTGATATAATTTGTAGCTGACTGCATTTGATTTCAAAGTCATAGATAAACCAACATGCAATACATTGGACATTGTCGCAAACCACGGGTTATTGTTTCATTCTATTTCACAGTTTGTGAAATAGAATGAAACAATAAACCGTGGTTTGCGACGGTGTACATTGGAAGGAACATCTTTTCAATGTAAACTAGCGGACAATGGACGTAATTGCGAAGTGTTGATAGGTATCTCTTTTCAAAAAAAAAAATAACCAAAAAAATAAGTCAAATATATAACAAATTGATTTTTATTCAACTCCTCGATAAAATTGTTCACAAATACTATTAATTAATTCGGACGTTTCTTTTACCGGTAAGAAAAGACAAAATGCCAGCGATAAGATGTAGGCCTAGCGCTGAATTTCCGACACAATTAAGATACAGACCATGCCGTTGTCCATGTTAATTTCGTATTTTAAGGGAAAAAAATTGCGGATTTGGACTTAATATTTTCTTTATTTCATTGAAATAATCACATTTCTGTCTGTAATATTACTTTCCCGATCGGACAAGTGTGTATTGAGTTTCACTTGCCCGAACTGGGTTTTCACTTGTCCGAGCAAATCGGCACAACCGTTAATGTCGATCCTTGAGATATGATTGTTATATTCAGGAAAGAATAGTCTTTATATTCTATATATAGAGAAAACACTCAACATAATTGATATTTACTCCGACAAAAAATACTTGCGGTCATTCAGTTTTAACTATTGACCGGTAGAGAGATTTCCCACATTTTTACAGAGTTTGATTGTGACAAATAGAATGATTTATTGTGACATAATAAAAACGTCGCAACTTCAAAAGAAACATTTCGTCACAATTTTAAAAAAAAGATAACGTTAAAAATGAAAGTAATCATGGCAAGATTCCATGTCCCATGCTCGATGTCAGTAAAATAATTTGGAGCAAACTAGAAGACAGATCGCTTGGCATAACACTGGAAAATTTGGGAAAAGAATCGCACGGAAGGGGGGGGGGGATCTAACAAAGAGGCAAATTTTGTTGTATCTAAGATTATGCACTCATAAGTTTGAAATTTCTGGGGGAAATACTAAATATTGGTTTGGTTTTTTTTTTTATATTTCAGTTTGAAAAATTGGTACAGAAAGAGGAGGAGCGTGGTTTTCGGATGGGGGATGAAGCAGCCATCAATGGCCACACACCAATCAACTCCCCAAGTAGTGCTAATACAATCACAAGTCACAACATAAAAAAATCTCCAAGTAAAACTGACCAAAAATTCAGCCTCTCTAAAAACTCCACAGTGGCCTTCACTGGGTCCCCCAATGTGAACAGATACCCTGGATTTGATATAAAGTCATCACCGTCCGACAGTGATGAGAGTGATGATGATGATGATGATTATAAACCAATTTCAAATACTCGCCACAAAAAGTCATACTCTGCCCTCAGTCGATATGATGACAGTGATGATGAAAGTATGGATTCTAGTCCCTCTCCCAAGTCAGCACGCAGACACATTGGGTATCCGGAGAAAAAGCAGAGCCACAGCAAAGTGAAAAAATCCGCTGACCGCTTATCCGGGGAAAATGGATTTACCCCACTGAGTGATCTAGCCAGGAAGGATAAAAATTCTAAAACAAAGACAAGCCGAGTGAACGTAAATATCAACATCAATGTGGAGTCAACAGTGAACAGTGGTAGTAGAACTAGTAATTCCATGAGAGACACGCCCCCTTCTACCACGCACCTGGAAATCCCAAGCATTCATCGCAGAAAACTTTTAAATGATAAACAAAGGCGCAGAAGCAGGTAAAAATCTCAAAGATAAAATTTTCTACTTTCTATTTTAATACATATATTTAATGAAAATGTCCATCCTTTTACCTTGATAAAGATGCACTTATATTTGGTATACAAAGTTTTAAACCCAAATACTTGGATTGCAAAACAAAGTTTTCAGAATGTGTTTCATTATCGACCACTGACTAACTGCATCTCATACTGCTTTTTCTTGCTGTATGGTTTGAAGTACACCTATTTTGTACTTAACTTGTAATAAGTGACCATGTGATATTCTGATCAATAACTTGAAAATAACGGATTTTTGAAATGTCTTGAGAAACTCTAGTGATGCTTTTTCACCATAGTTAATTATAATTAATTAATTGCAGCAGCAGTAGCTCCTCAGATTCCAATGATTTACCTTCCCCCGATGAAGACAGCAACCGGGATCCATTCTTCTTTTCTAGTGGAGATAATTCTGACAGTAAGTGGTATTTTGGAGTAGTGGTAGAATTAGAGGTGGAATGATTGCATGGAGAGTGATGTTAGGCCAAATAAAAAAATAGGTGTGTTAACGATTACCTGACCGACCCTAAAATTTTCTTCCGACCCTAAATTTTTATATCAATTCCAGTCCTTAATTCTCATACACTTCGATTTTCAATCTCTAATAAGTTGGGGCTCAATATTCAAATTACAGCCAATTCAAAATGACGTCCTTCATGCATTCGGAAGACAGGATCGTGTATTAGATAGGGTAAAATCAGTTGTCAAAATGTAATTTTTGTTGTTTAATTTATATCCCAATACTGAACGCTCAATGTTGCATGTCAGTACACACACATGTATACATTGTGAATACATTTCGTTCTTGGTGACACATGGCAAATATTTACTGAATAAAAATTAAAAGCAAAAAAAAAAAAAAACTCCAACCAACAACCCAAAATTATTTACAAGAGGAAATAGAAAAAACAACTTCGTTTTTTTTTTTTTGTTTTTTTTTTTTTTTTGGGCCTTATCCTGTCGTCATGTTAGTGTACAAAGGGTATGTAGAAATTGTTGTTGCATGAAAAAAATGTGTTATTTAGATAGAATTTTGAAATTTTATTGTAGAAATAAAAAGAAAATCAATTCAATGTGTAGCTTTTAAATTTTCACTGTTTCAATTTTTCAGTTTAATAGTTGTTTATTGATGTATTTTTGAGGTCCGTCCCAGTAACAAGTAAATCCTTTTTTTACCACTTTTACGTGGCATGTTTCGTAAGATGTATATTTGAATGTAATACACAGCAGAGGTTGCCAGTCAGATCACACATGCTATTGAAGTCTTAGATAATGAAGGTACATTTGTGTTCAGTTTCAACTTTTTTAAGAAAGTGTTTATTGGTTTTGTTTTTTTAGTTAATTTCTTTTTCTGTTAAAGCATTACATTTATTATTCATATGTGCAGGAATTGGGGTTTAGGAAAGTGATCTATATGCTTTGTGTGCTCTATTTACATTTCCTTTTGTGTATGGTATATTATATTGATCAGTGATTTGTGAATTTTTATTTGTATTTTATTAGTGTTAAATCCTAGTCTCACAATGGTACATGATGATGTGAAAAGCATATTTTCATTTTGTATCTTTAAAAGCTTATAGTATAAATAAGATATCTGTCAAATATAGATTTTAAACCAAATTTCCAATTCCACACATTGAGTTTTCTTTTAGAATACAGTTTTCACATAGTAGGAAAATCAAGTCTTGTTTAAAATGACTAAAAATGCATGTAAGATTACTAATACTTGTGTTTTAAGGTAATGCTATATATTTTATTGATTTTTTTTTTTCTTTTTAACTTGCATGATGTCAGAAGAAAATTGTTTTTGCCTTTGATAAACAATGTGCAGATGAATCTTGATAAATATAGCACATCTATTAATTATGATATCTGGACATTTTGACAGAAATGAAATTAGAAATTGTAAATTTCATAAATTTCTTAAAATTTATATTAAGGGAATGAATGACAGCATACTAACGCACATCATGAAGGTCAATGAAGGATGCCGATTTGAAACAGCAAAAGTTATACCCTAATTGAAATTAATTTTTAAGATTATAAGTTCTGCATGTTGAGTTTGTACTACATTTGTTTGTACATACAAGTTTATTTATATCGCTTACTAAACAATGCTGTCCCCGATAAGTGCAGACCATAAAATGTGTCAATGAGTAATGTGTATCATAAAATGGTACTCTGTTTGATGTACAATGATATACAAATAGTGAGATTTAAATGGCTTAGAAAAGTCCCCCAAAAGTTATCAATGAAGAAAATGCTCTGAGTGAGATATATGCTTTTTGTGAAATGCAATCATTGAAAAGGTATGTGGAGTTAATAGATTGATTCTATGTGCTACATTTAAATGCAGACATTTTTGTGTACAACTTAGATGGGACAGCATAAATTGTTGTTTAAAAGGCCCAAGTTGAACATCTGTAATATTGTGTTCAGTGTATTGATTGCAGTGAAGAAACAGGCCTTAGTACCGTGTATATGAAAGAGAAAATCAATGCCTGCAGATTTATGTTCACATTAAAGTTACCTGTGTTACTCTCCAGAACAAATGCATCTTAGATGTATATCAGGTTATCAGTATATTCAGTTCAATGACCTAAATGAAGGTATTACAGGTAAACGGGAGTTCAGAGAGTGTACACTGGGAAAGTGAAAGTAGAAATATGATGAATACACGTGTTGTGTTATAAATTTTTAAATACGGTACCAGATAAATAACAGATATTGAAAAAATTGTTAGGATTTTGAATTGCAAATGTATTGATTTTAATCTTAAGGTCGGTCCCTACTCGAACTACGTATGTATACCCCCTTATCGAGTCAATTACTAAACTTCACTGAAAATTTAAGGAAATGTGTTTGTTTTAAAAAATATAGCAAAGTAACTGCATTTGTTCTAAATAAAAGAGCTAAATACATGTACATATAAGAATTGCGCCCCAACTTAACTATCCGGTACACTCTGCATCTCGACGAGTGTAAACAGACTTTCTGGTGAAGTCTTTCTTTGTTCAATACTTCAGTTTGCTTGAGTCTAAAAACTTTAACAAACCTGTCTATACATCGTTTCCGAGTGCCAGATATCATGACTTCTACTGTTTACCGCGTTCTGAATAACTGGATGTGCTAATCGCAATGAAATATCAGAAACAAAAATGGACTGTCAAAGTGATGG
>CAJDSM010087863.1:0-11031 GCA_903981925.1 Ostrea lurida
CTCACCTTTAGGTGGTGCTGTGTGGTGTACAGTCTCCCACAGCCATCAAAACTGCAGCGGTAAGCTTTTTCACCGAACACCATTGTCTTCTCGTCAGATGCTAGGCCTGCAGCGATGACAGTCTACAACAATGCGATACTGGTATATAAATGTATATTGTAGTAAACAAAATGTAAAAATGTATATTGTAGTATATATAGCATATAAATTAATTAGTATATTTGTATAAATGTAACTTTAACGTCAATACTTTAATATAATCTCACCCAAGAACCCTTATTTTCACCTTCAATAAGCATGATCTAATCCTTTGCCAAACAGGATTTATCAATGTTATGTAAATTAGCAGTAATATCGATGTACCTAAAGATTTTATATACAACAGATGTACAGAATGATATGAGACAGTACATGTACAACAGACGTACAGAATGATAGGAGACATTACGTGTACAACAGACGTACAGAATGATAGGAGATATTACGTGTACAACAGACGTAAAGATTGATAAGAAATATTACATGTACAACAGAAGTGTTGGGTCCCAGAGGACTAGCGGTCGTCTGTAGCGACTCCAATCCGGTATCTTTCATTTGGTCCACTGTAACCTGTAATGTAATGAGAAGATGTATTACAGAAGACATAAAGTGTCCATTGTATTACAGAAGATTGTCTTCCACTTGTCAGCGATTTACCCGGTACATGTATACCAAGTTTGATGTGTTTACAGGAAATTAAAAGAACAATATATTGTCTCCCATACGTAGAGGTTTAACTAGTGTACCAGAGTAGTTTGACCCCCTGACCTTATGGCTTCAAAATAAATGTGGGTCATCTACTCTTCAGGTGCTATTAGTGTTTTAAGTTTGATAATTGTAAAGTGTAGGATTCTCAAGATAGCTGACAAATTTTCTTCTGACCACAGTAATTTGACCCTGACCTTTGACCCTGTGACTTTTTAACCAATAGGATTCATCTACTCCTCAGGAGGTACTAGCGTGTCAAACAAGACATTCTACAGATATTATAAAGTGGACAATATTTTTAGAGTCCAGATCGTTTGACCCAACCTTTGACCTTTTGACCTCAAAATCTCGTATTAAAGGATAGACATTAACTTTTTATCTCGCTTGTCTTTCAGGCAAGTAAACTCAAACTTTCACTTGTCCGAATGAAAAACTTACTTGTCCAAAAACATTCAACTGTAATACATGTTAACCTATCAGCCAGTAATTTAAACACCCCTCTTCCCCATCCACACCACTGCAAAGTCTGTCAAAGATCAGTAGGTAGATAGGCAAGTCCAACTGACATTTAGCAATTCATGATGATTTCATATAAATTTCTGGGTTGTTGCACCCTGTCATACTGTGGCATTAATGTAAAAATAATGTTTCTCAGTCATAGATCAGAAAATTATGGTCTACCAATCAAATGGCAGGTGCAAACAAATAATGCCGTCTTTTCACAGGAAAGCAAAAGTATTTGTTAAAAGTGCTTGAAAAATCCCAACAACCAGTATGAAATATAACAACTACGTACAATTAGCTTTAATAAGCTAATTAAATAATTCCATTAAACAATGCCATGTTCAGAGTATCCCTCTCACCTGGGCAGCGAGCTGATCAAGACTAAGTGTGCCGCTGTCGAGATTCGTGATCTGGGAATCCCCGAATAGGGACTCAGCTGACGGGTGAGTGATGTAGGCCGTAGTCCCATCCTCCAACTGAATGGCCTGTAAACCCTCTGTAAGGACACAATCATCTCAAGTACAACCTCGTACAAAGGAAGCATTGTGAGAAGGAATCAGTATGTGCTATGTTGTGAGAAGGAATCAGTATGTACTATGTTGTGAGAAGGAATCAGTATGTGCTATGTTGTGAGAAGGAATCAGTATGTGCTATGTTGTGAGAAGGAATCAGTATGTGCTATGTTGTGAGAAGGAATCAGTATGTGCTATGTTGTGAGAAGGAATCAGTATGTGCTATGTTGTGAGAAGGAATCAGTATGTGCTATGTTGTGAGAAGGAATCAGTATGTGCTATGTTGTGAGAAGGAATCAGTATGTGCTATGTTGTGAGAAGGAATCAGTATGTGCTATGTTGTGAGAAGGAATCAGTATGTGCTATGTTGTGAGAAGGAATCAGTATGTGCTATGTTGTGAGAAGGAATCAGTATGTGCTATGTTGTGAGAAGGAATCAGTATGTGCTATGTTGTGAGAAGGAATCAGTATGGACTATGTTGTGAGAACATCACAGTATGTACTACGTGGTGAGAAGGAATCAGTATGTACTATGTTGTGAGAACACCGCAGTATGTACTATGTTGTGATAATGGTACTTACCTTTCGGTGTATGATGTAAGAACGCAGTGGTCCCGTCCTCCAGCTGAATGGGCTGACCACCGACCTGTGAGGAATCGGTCAGTACAATGTTAGGATTGACCACACTGTCCATCTCCGACTGGATGTTATTGACCGGTAATACTAAATAAATAAAGAGGACATCTATAATACAGAGGGTCACACACTGAAAACAAGACATAATCAGATAGTACACCAGCTCTACATGTATATCGATATACTGTAAGCATTGTATGTGCATTGTAAATAATTACCATAACATGTGTGTTTCCTAGTTTAGTTAAAGTCCTATGGATCAAGACTATTGTTACAGTAGTGTTTGATGATGATAATGTCTGATGACAACAGCGGCAGTGTTTGATGTCGATTATGATGGTGGTATCTGATGATGTCTGATGACAGCAGGGGCGGCAGTGTTTGATGTTGATGGTGGTACCTAATGGTGATGGTAATTGTGTTTGATGATGGTGTTGTTGCTTGATGATATTGTTAGAAAATGTTGTTGATGTAGTTGTTTTTAGATGATGATGGTGTTATTACAGAAGAAAATGAATAAGGAATACATTTGACGAAGACAAAGAATGATGAATATGAAGTTTGATGAAGACAGTGATAATATATATTATGTGACGATCAATACTGGTATGGTTGAAGAAATTGGTGATAATATTGATGATGTGTATACTTGATGAAGACCATCGCCTGGATGAAGGTGAAGAAGTTAGAATTACAATGATCACTATGAGGACAGTGAACATAGTGGAGTGGTACAATCAATTTCAAACAGGTGGAAAAACTGTTCCAGATGAAAAGGTTTTCGTTCTTCGCTAAATAAACAAATAACAATAGGAGAGATTAAGCCCCGCCCAGCGCATTCAAAGGAAAATGAAAAATGACTGACCTTGCTCAGTCAACGGAATAGCGAGAGAGCAAAGAGTGTTATCAGAGAGGATCACAGAGGAGCGGGATTTACAAGTCGTATAAATCAAATTGGTTACTTATAAACGCTTTAGTGTATTTCGAATTCAATTTTAAGGGGGCAGGGGACAAGCACCCTAAAGCTCTCACATTTTCATGCAATTTGATAACGAAATATAGCGTGAAATTGCTTGGGCTACAATTTCCCGTGGGGATCCGGGTTAGAATAGGTCCCCAGCATCCCCTTGCGTGTCGTAAGAGGCGACTAAATGGGGCGGTCATTCGGATGAGACCGCAAAAACCGAGGTCCCGTGTCACAGCAGGTGTGGCACGAAAAAGAACCCTCCCTGCTCAAAGGCCCTGAGTGCCGAGCATAGGCCTAAATTTTGCAGCCCTTCACCGGCAATGGTGACGTCTCCATATGAGTGAAATATTCTCGAGTGAGACGTAAAACAAGAAATATCAATCAATCCGCCATTCCGTTGACTAAGCAAGTCCAGTCGCAAACGTTGGGCGGGGCTTAATCTTTCCTTTTGATATTTGTTTATTGAGTGAAAAAAAGAAAAACTTTTCATCTGGAACAGCAGTTATTCCACCTGTTTGAAATTGATTGTAACTACAATGATCACTATGACAACAGTCAATTTGACCTACCATGACTGACCCCCTGGACAACTGCTGTGCTTCCATCCTCCAAACTGATGGTCTGTCCCTCCATAAACTTTCCCCCTGTCAAATCACAAAATAAACTATTATTTATAAATAAAATACACAAAATCTATTTTTTCCTTAAATATTCTAAACAGCAGATGGCTAAAAAAGAGATGGAGAATTTTCTCATATCCAAACAGCTTCAGGACATTTTTTAAAGACGACATTTAAGCAGCTCACTAAGACTTGATGATCCTGTAAAGTCTCTCACCGACATTTGAGTAACAAGACATTGTAACAGATATTGGTACTGACCTAAGTGGCCTCTAAATCACTATGACATAAATCTACTTCTGACTTTAACCTATGGAAATCTCTCTCTTGTAAGTAAAAAATTATGACAAAAGTCAAATTGCTGACAGTAAAAGAGATAATCAATTAATATGTGCCCTGATCTTTAATCTCATGTGCATAATTTCATTCTTTGTCTGCTTCTATCTGGTGTTTGAAGTGCTTTTTCATCAGTTAATTTGAATAGAACTGATATACCTAAATAGGAATCAAGGCTGATGTACTCCCTTGAATGCATGAACATATGATATTGAATATAGTTTAGGACTAAGTCCCTGTCTACCTTTCGGATGTTCAATGAAGGCGGTCGTTCCATCGGCTAGAGTCACGGCTTGGACGGTTTGAGTATCAATCTGCTGCGGAATGCTGCTGGCTGGGGACTCCAACGAAAGGTTACCGCCCTGCAACAAAGAGACGAGTTCACTGACTGAAATTTACTACTACTAACGCTCACTACTACTACCACTACTGCTCAGTTCGTTACTTTGCAGTTCGTTTATCATCCTATAAAGATAAGTTTATTGAATATTTTGGCCCAGAGGGTATCACAGCAAAACCAGTACTCTTGAAATTAGCCAATCTGAAGGGTTTGACTGGTTAAAACTTCCTCGGACTGATGAAGTTCACAGTACAATTCATTATACGGACTGATGTCTGATTCCACAGAAGTAGATTTCAAGAACTCTGGGCAAAACAGTTTATAAAGAAAGCAACTTTAGAAAAGATTACAGTATCAAATATTAGTGCAATGTTGATGTAGCATAGTAGTGAGGAAACAAGTACATGTAATGTGCTAATTGAGTGTATGCTTTAGGTAAAAGGAAAATATTGATGTCATACTGTCTAGATGTTTTGCAGATTTACAACATCTCCCCTTTGACTATGACCTCACTGAATTTGACAATTACTTATTATTCTTCTGTAGTTATTCATATTAAAGAAAGGGTTTATTCCCGTTCAATTCTTCAAGACTTGTGACAACTGGCCCAGTCATAGATGTGCTTGTAATATACAGGTTTGTACATTTTGATAGTTTTGGGGCATACTACCGGTAGTAGTTTTAAATTAAGTCCTTCCTTCTAAATCTACAGTCAAAAAACTCAATGTCAGAATATAAATGCCATCGTTTTCTATTGTTTGAGTGTAATTTTGAACATTAGTTTGTTTGCAAGTATGTCCCTGACTGGTATTTGTTGAACTATATAGTGAGTATGTACAGTAGTTATGGTTATGCTATTTACCCCATTAGAAATGTACAGTAGTTAGTTATGTATCCCATTAAAAAGACGTGTATGATCCTATTTACCCGTTATGAAGTGTACGGTAGTTCATGGTTATGCTATTTACTATGGTTATGCTATTACCGCATTAGAAGAGTTCTCACAGTGGTTGTGGTTATGCTATTATTACCCCCGTTAACAAAGTGTACAGTATAAATGGTTCGTTATGCTTATTTACCCATTAGAAAATGTTACAGTAGTTATGGTGTATGCTATTTTACCCCGTAAAATGTACACGAGTTCATGGTTCTATGCTATTTTACCCCCATTAGAAGTTCTACAGTAGCTATGGTTCATGTTATTTTACCGTTAACAAGTGCAAAATATCAGTCCGTTATGTTATGCTATTTACCCCGTTAGAGAATGATACCCATACGTTCATGGTTATCTATTACCCTCGTCTACCCGAAATGTACAGTGTATCATGGTTATGCCCTATTTACCCCGTTAGAAATGTACCAGTAGTTATGGTTATATGCTATTTACCCCGTTAGAAATGTCAGTAGTTATGTATGCTATTTCCCGCTTAGAAACTGTACAGTAGTTTATGTTATGCTATTTACCCCATTAGAAGTCTCACAGTAGGTTATGGTTATGCTATTTAACCCCCGTTAAAAGTGTACAGTAGTTATTGGTTATGCCATTTCCCCGTTAGAATGTACGTAGTTATAGGTTTATGCTATTTACAACTTAGAAATGTACAGTAGCTTACTGGTATGCTTATTTACCCCGTTAGAAGTCTACCAGTAAGTTATCGGTTATGCCTATTTACCCCGTTTAGAAGTGCATCAGTAGTTATGGTTATCGCTATCTACCACCATTGGGAGTGAAGGAGGAGCAGAGTTAACGTCAGCCGCCTGTGTTCCCCAGACTGCTAGGACACATTCCAACCAGCATGCTCTCCTCCCAGGACTGTCCTCCTCTCCCCGACGGTAACTATGTGAACCCGGGACTGTCCTCAACGCCAGGTCAGGCACTTCCTTCAACATCTCACCCGGACTGTCCACTATTACATTCGGGGACTGTCTCCAGAGGTGATTTGGTCGGGGCACTGTCTCCACATTCTTATGTCCTCGATGGTACAAGCTTGCAATCCCATGAATGGTCAGGTTCTTTAATGAAATTAAAATTGTTATAAGTCTATAGGAACCTGCACAAACCGACTGCTAAAGTTTAGTGAAGTTTAAAATTCCAAATCTGAGTTATATAAGCACCGATCTTAAGGGTGGATCCACAAATTACAAAGTTGGGGGGGGGGGGGGGGGGGGGGGGGGGGAGGGGGGGGGGGGGGGGGGGGAGAGCACAACCTTTAATGGAGGTAAGGAATCCGAGGGCCGCCTTAAGGCCCCCAGTGGGTCCAGGTGACAAAGCCCCTGGACTTTACTGGGCTTGAAATATGTCTCCAGTGTAGTATTTTTACTATTTCCTAGGTCATTCTAAATGAGGTGAAATTAATGACACAATATGTTGGAATTTGGGGGGAAAAATAGATAATTAAAGTTCTCCAAATGAAAGTAAAAATAAATCATCAGATTTTAAATTGTCATTCTAATGCAATTGTTTTGTAACATGTATTTTAATTGGCTAATGCACTGAGATTTGAGACAGTTAAATAAGCGTTAAACGAGATGAGAAGCTGTTGATTGTGACGTCATAATGCTGTGACGCAAAAACATAACGTAAAGCATAAACAATTCGTATAAACAAAATAGCATATCTTAACAAGGTAATTAATGTAAACATCAAGCAAAAGAAAAAGTGAGCAAGCTCACATACCCCACACTCCCACATTGCTTGAGAATGCTGCACATTATGAAATGTAGTTTTGGGCAATCAGGTAGAAAATTCTTACATTGAATATCGGTTATAAAATGGATACACATAATTGATTAACTATTGATATACTGAGGATTTTTTTTTCTAAAATAAAGTAAGAGATCTTTTCATTAAACATACAATAATTTTATCCTTTTCCATTTTAGTGTTAAAAATGGTAAAGAGGTCAAAGGGATATAAATTCCTCCTTAAAAAAATCACATCAGAATTTCCTGTAAATATGCAAATCTACACGGTATGTCCTTATTAATTACAAAGTTTCACGAAACTCTGTTGAACGATATTAGAGGAGATGCGCAGACAAACTGTTTCAATAGTATAATTAATAATGGCCAAATGTCTAAGTTCAAAAGGGGAATAATTCATAGAAAAAAAATTGAATCAGAATTTCCTGTGTATATGCGCATCTACACGGTATGTTCTTCACCACTACAAAGTTTCACGATAATCTGTTGAGAGGTTTCAGAAGAGTTGCGGAGGATGAGAATAGTATATTTAATATTGGCCAAATTTCTAAGTTCAAAAGGGGCATAATTCCCAGAAAAAAAATTGAATCAGAATTTCCTGTGTATATGCGCATCTACACGTTATGTTCTTTATCACTACAAAGTTTCACGAAATTCTGTTGAGCGGTTTCAGAGGAGTTGCGCTGACAAAAAAAAAAAAAAAAAGGACTGACAGACAAGAAAAAAACATTATACCCTCCGCAACTCGTTGCGTGGGGTATAAAAATAGCATTAGAATGGGAATAACTACCTTCTCATATGTGATTGCGATTGTTAATAATGCTGATTTAACGATTACAAACATCCGTTTTACCAGCTCCGCGCAAGTCATCGGTAAAACTCAATTTGCATTTTTGCAAACATTAAATCAGCAGTAACAGTTGCAAATCACAAATGAGAAGGTAGTTATTTCACAATTTATTTCTCTAAGCGTGTGAACAAATTATTTTTTCTTTTATTGTTTATTTTTTTAATTTAAAAGTCCTGGACCTACTTGTGATTTCTCAAAATTTTGAGTTTAGATTCTTAGATTGTTATAATTTGAGGGTGTGATAAAAGCCAGAAAATAGGGGTTAACAGTATAGAGTAAATTATGGCACTTTTATTTTTGTGTACCCCATTTATCAGAATTCATTTCAAGAAGTTCTAGAATGTTCATAAAATTTTGTTAGAGGTACCATGCTGCAATTTTCCCCCTAAAATGTCTAATTAAATAATTAGAAGTGAAATTTTAACATAATTTCAAGTTTATTAATGATGGTGTTGCATAACTGAACTTAGCATGTATGAGGCCATGATAACTGGTTGCATCTGTTTTATTCATTGCACATTGGCCTATACGTCATATATTCCAAACATCCAGAACCAAGTTTCACATTTTTCTGCCATTGGGGGGCATTGATCTACGATTTACAAAGGATGTTTCGATTAAATTCCTGCCATAACAACGACTTAAGCGTACACTGACCTCCATTTTAAATTCAACTAATTCACAACATAAAGCGGAAGTCAAAACTGTGAGGATTTTCTCAGTTTACATGTCATTTTTCCTCTAAGACTTTTTGTGTCTCTCGACACAGCCTAACGTCGTCTTTATTCCGACATCAATCCCAACAGGCAACGGGTCATCATTGAACACTGGGAAAACTTACCCGACGATCCACTTTCTGGACCACCATGCACCGCACACACAAGGGCCCGGATTGAGCATATCTAGTCCTACCGAGAACAAAAAAAATAAACGATGAAGAATAATTCTTTGTTTGTAGGTATAGACTATCTTGCTATGCATATAGAGGGGGAGAAACTTTATATATTTATAAAATTCACAGTGTCAGGAAGGTTTACTGAGAGGCCCAGTACTATGCATAAAACGAACGAAACGTCATATATTTACGCGGGAAATTTTAAATCTGAAGTTGGGTAAATATTGACATACTTGAAGGCATTAAGAGCAAAAAATAACTAAGTATTTATTTGTTCAATACGGATTCATAACTGAATTTTACCCATTTGAAGGAACAACAATGGTTTTCCTTGTTCCGATCATTGCCGATTCGCTAGCTGTGGCGGGAAAATATATGTTCCCAGGGCTGCGTTCAAGATCGTAGCGGCTACGTAGGGCTCGATAGCGCTACGATCTTGAACGGCATGCTAGGCTTGCCCTAACGTAGCGATAACAAGCGTTATTCATACAGTGCGTTCAAGATACCTAGATTTCTAGCCTAGCGGCTAGGCTAGCCGCTACGATCTTGAACGCAGCCCAGGTCAGCAGCGCCCTCACTTGATAATCCATGGGCTGCGTCCAAGATCGTAGCGGCTACGTAGGGCTCGGTAGCGCTACGATCTTGAACGGCATGCTAGGCTAGCCCTGACGTAGCGAAAACAAGCGTTAACTAATATAGTGCGTTCAAGATACCTAGATTTCTAGCTTAGCGGCTAGGCTAGCCGCTACGATCTTGAACGCAGCCCTGTTCATATCACTGCAGATGAGTAACAAGAGGCCCGTGGGCCACATCGCTCACCTGAATGACTGACGGCAGTGATCATTTAAAAAAGAATTTTCATCAATCTTTGTTCCTTTGAAAACTTTCACCCCACTGATATTGTTGCCACTGTAAATGATCACAACATAACTTATATGATTGAATACTTCCTAGCTCTCTGATTGGCTGAGATCCAACAACGTAGAAGTCCATAATTCCTAATATTCACATCCACGTGACCCTCCAGGTGATCGGCGAATACTGGATTTATTGACTATTTTGGATCTCAGCCAACTTGCCGCGATCGGTCGATTCACCTTCTTGCAATTAAAGCAATGAACAATCTTGAAGGTTTTTGTTTTTAATTCATGCATTTAATCATATATTATATAAATAAAACAAAAAATAATTGTATAATAATTAACATAGGTCTACCCAACACCCTATAATTATAACCACATACACAATTCTGTCTGGGTAAAAGAAAGGCCCCATCACACTGGCACGATTCACTACGCTCTCCACGACCTTAAGATCTAAATGATCGTAGCCGTAGAATCGTGGTGATTTCATTAAAACGTGGTCGGTGTGACGGCAATCACGACTGTTTACGACCAATCATATATCAATAGTCAATTCTAGCACGATTCTACTACGACCTTCACGAGTACAGTACGCTTCTTCTACGACTTTCCAACGGTCATGCTACGATTGTACCAAGACATCCTTACGATACCTAACGATCTATGCGATTGTTCTACGTTCTCCCTACGATGCTAATTAAGTACTACGCACGGTACGATAGTACCACGCTTACACTGCGCTTACCGCGACTCACAGTTCTACGATCTCTCGCAATCGCTTGTCACGTATGTCACTTTTTAAGACTTTATGTGTGTCAGTTTTAGCTTTGTTTTGTATGAAGACTCATGGATCAGACCATCCTCCTTCAATTAGCTTTAACCCGTGGGGGTCCGGGTCAGAATACATGCTTCAATTAGCTAACCCGTAATGGTCAGTGACGTCTCCATATAAGTGAAATACATGTATTCTCGAGTGGGACATAAAACAATAGATACCAATCAATCAATTAGCTTTATTGCAAGCGTAACATACATGTACCTTGATGATACTTGTACAA
>CAJDSM010087870.1:0-12138 GCA_903981925.1 Ostrea lurida
TCCTCTCTGGAGCGGAGTGGGCCGTGATTATACATGTTATTTGAACTCCCGGGGCGGGTTAGATAATATTATGAGAACAATGCTAATATCTAACGGTAAATTAGATACAGTAAATGACAATACCAAACCAACGCTCGCTTTCGTTGATCGTTCGGGTTTGACAAATATAGGAAAATCACGTATACCCTTTACAATTTAGTTGACCTCTTATGCAGATGTCACCCGCGCAATGACGACAATCGATCCACCACAATCGGGTAATAATCCGACAACATGCTCCTTCAGCCAGACAGGCATTTATTGAAAACCCAGCCCGAAATAGCGCCAATGGGCGCTTTCGTACCCCTGGGCCCGTTGAAACCATAGGCGGTTCCTAATAACCTAAGACGTTGTTCGAGAGCATTCTGAGTGCAGAGAAGCTTTCCTTATGAAAATGAGGGTGCGGGATCATGGTTGTGAGAGCAAAATGCGCTGGGTTTCGTTCTGATTTGGTTCAAGCGACTGGATATTTGACCCCAGCTAGGGCGTCGCCATGGGCCTAGCCCCGACCGGTGAATTTAAGCCCGGGAGCCCAGACCTCTTCAGGAGTTTATATGTCTACGGGAGTTGAGTATTTGTTAAGCTATGCCTGTTAGCCCGGCCGGGTTTTAGAGGTCGGTTTCTTATTAAAAACGTGGCCTATTGCCATAGTTCTACTTATCGCCATTTGAGTACGTGAAGATAGGGGCTTTGAAGCTATTATTCTGAAAATTCGAGACTTGGAGAGACATTATGACGTCATATATAGTGGTACCTACACTTATATTCGATCGTGCAGTAAAAAATTCCAAGTTGCACAATCCAGTATGTGATTAAAGCCTGTGGTTATTCTGTATCCGATCGACATAAAACCTGTTAAATCCAGGATGTATTAAATCCATGGTATTTCCTCGCATAATAAAGACTAACACCAGGTAATTTTAAGTTATACATGTTAATATTTAAAGGAACAATGTAAAACAGTTTTTAAAACAGCATAAAATACAGCTTCATATGTTTTTAAATGTAAAACGTTTTTAATAACAAGGCATAAAAAAACAGTTCAAGTTTTTTTACTTTCGGAACACTTCAAGTTTACTTCCTCTCTTCAATTTAGGCACAGGCGCGGTTCTTCGTAGCAGTTGCTAATCGCCCCGCGCACGAGTGTGCCGTTGTAGTCCACATCATCGTAACGTTTGTGTTTGTGTACTCTCTCTTCACAAGCGTGGTTTTGAGCCACGTACGGGCCCAATCCATTTCATCGATCCACGCTTTGTTCTGGCGACAGTCACTGATCCAGTGGGTGTCCAATAAATATTACAAAACGCAACTGTATGTGTTAGCAAGGATCCCTGTTGTTTGGGTTTTACTTTAACTGCTGTATCGGAACCGGACTTCTTCACCCTGGTCTCCCGGATAATCTGTCTTTCTTACTGCTGGTCTTGCGGATTTAATCTGCTTATTTCTGGGGTGCAATCCAGGCGACCAATGGTCCTGTTTGCCCGACAAGGTGGTAGCACGGGGGCCACCCCCTTAAGTCAACATAATAAGCTAATGTGAGTGCCTTTAATAAGCGTAATCAGGAGTGTAATCCTTCCTAAGGGTTCCCTAGATTTTTTCCCTCAGTTGTCTGTCCAGCTTCTTCAGCAGGACTGTGGTTATGATTTCCAATTATTATTTACGCAAGGCATCATTTTAATGCGGTTAACGTTCCGTCTGTTTCGTCGTACATGATCCGCAAATCATGCTCTTGTTCATGGCCGCCGAGCTCGGTTGGTCTGACGCGTTGTAAGAGCCCAGTCCAGTCCCGTAACATCTGCTGGAACTCTGGAATCTCCGGAAAAAAAAATCCAAAGTCCGGGTCTGTAAGATTTCGTGAGTAGGTAAAAAACTCCTTCAAGTCTTGGCCTTTTTTCAGCGACTGCGTCATTTGTAAGCCTCCTGTTACCTCCTGTCTATCTTCTTTTCGCTCAAGAAATCTTTTTCTTGCATCCCGAACTTTCAATTGTACCATGTTTATTCCACTTTCTTCTGAGCTCTGTCGCGACGCCAATATCTAGCTGTTCTGAAGCCATGTTCTCAGGTCAGGGTCTGAAGTCGATGTGAAGAGTTGAGAGTGCGAGCGGGTCTGCTTTTATAGCCCGTTAAATTTTTTCCCCAGCAGTGCTGGCCTCAGTGCCAGCTGGCACAGGCAAATGGGTTTCTTTCCACAGTGCTGGAAAACCAGCGCCAAATGGTCTCAGTGTTCTACTGCACAGTGCCAATTGGTTTTTCCCAGTGCTGGCTCAAGTGCCAGCGTGGCATAGGGCCAATTGGACCCTTGTCCCTCTCCCCCAGTTGGTCGAACTCAGTGCCAGCTGGCATGGTGCCAATTGCCTTAACGAAACGTATTTGGCAGTGCACGTTAATTTGTGTTTTGTTGTGTCACTTATTTTTGTTTTTAAAAGTAGCCCTAAAAAGGGCCTGCGCAGAAACAAGAGCGGGGCTGTGCATAGGTATTTTTGTATTTTGACAAATGTCCGGCTTCTTACGAGGTTTGCTTCTAGATACAGGTGTAAGTCATTGATCTGGGAGAGGTAATGATGTGTGTATTTAATTGTCGAGCTCTTCTCCCCGGAAACGCATTACTTGTTAACGGTTTCCCACATCCAGCCATGCAGCCCAAAACAATCCCCATCACACTTTTGCCCGGTAGGGCGTTTGTTTCTTTAGCGAATGATTAATCCTGATACATAATTTTGAGTGCTCAATAACGGTATTCCAAAACTGAAGTATAATCGTGTACGTATCAGAGGTTTTTTTCAGTACATGTCGCGCGTAAACCGGCCGCCATAATACCTCCCTCCACTGTTTCTATGGGGCACGCAATTACATATCTCAAAACAACAAGTTTAATTGATCGGCTCCAGCCGTAATCGATGGCGACCATCTCTGTACTAAATTTCCCAGATATTACATCTCTCTAGCATAATTCTTCTACACTGGTTGATAATTCCTTTTCTACTTGCTATGGTCCGTGGCCGCCGTCTTCGCTCCTAAAGTTGCGTCGCGGATCCATGACGGGAACGGTCAGACAAGAAGAATTGCTAACGCACGCTAACGCACAGGGTGGTTGATCACGGTTGATGCACAGATCACAATAAATGCCTTACCTTTTTTACCTATAAATACAGGTGTTAACCTTCTTCAATTACCTCCAAATCACTATGGGTGGCACTGCAAAACTGCGAGAATAGAGGGGGTACATATATAGGCCTTATGTACTACAATGTATGAACGGGCGTCTCACACAGACCTTTTTACAAGGTGCTCGCCAGTATCCTACAAAAGATGTCACCGGAGCTGAGAAATCCCTTACAACGTTTTCAAACGGATTCGTGATCACTAGCGGAGAACTCACCAATACGGACGGTTTACTCATGATTTATTGTATTGCGGAAGAAAATTTGAAACAGACCCCTTCCAGAGTCAAGGTTAGTGAACATTGATCGAATCTTACGGGAGTTGTCTGACAAAAAGGATTCATGGAAACTTATTTTCAGTGTGAAAGGATTAGCAGCTCTGTTATAAAACAACGGTTCTTGGTATTTTTGCTTCACGCACTCATCCTTCGAACATCATCGCCTCCGACGCCCCGACAACAACGCTTCCGTACACGATGCGCCATCTACCAACTTATCAACGACCTACGACAGAAATGGTGAACAAAGTTCAAGCCGCATTACAGTGTAGCTAAGGACCCCCCCCCCCCCCCCCCCCCTAAAAAAAATAAATAAGAGAGAGGAAAGGAGAGGGAAAGCGGAGAGAGGAAGGAGGGGACGGAGAGAGACGCGAGTGAGGAGAGGCGAGAGAGGAGAGGGAGAGGAGGAGGGAGGAGGAGAGAGCGGAGGGGAAGAGAGAGAGGAGTGGGAGGAAAGAGAGAGGAGAGGAGAGAGATAGTGATGGAGGGATAAAAGAGAGAGGAGAGAACAGGCCCCGCACAGCCGGAAGAACGATACCACCTGGCCGGATCTATGAAGAAACGGTGATACATACTTTTCGTAGCGCTGCATACAATGATCAAGGGACTACAAAGAAAAACATCCAAGTTTCGATATTCAATTCGCCATAATGGGAAGTGGGTTGGATCTTTTGGGAAGTTTGCCCATGACCTTAACAGAGAGTATTGCCGGCGTTTGCAAGGCATATAGCTGACAACGCTGAACAGGAGAGGTCTGGGAGGTTGATGCATGGATGCTATAACTTGGAGCTTGGAATTAAACGAGGGAACCTACCATGACTGTGGCAGTTCGAAATGATTACAATCACTGGCTAGAGAAGGTGTATAAAAAAAACCTTAACCGTTTCATTTTTCCTTTATTTCCCGCGAGGATAAAGGCGAGCAAGTGGACCCACATCACAGAGAGAAAGCGCTGAGCGTATGTATTGGTATTAATCTGAGCAGACATTCATCCTTTGGCAGTTTGAATTTGTGTCTACACTATTTGCCGGGAAGAATTAATTTCACGATCAGCTTACCAAGGAGTATCCCATCGTCCTCTTGTCAACATATTTGATCGGAGAACCGGAACCCCAACCCCGCAAGGCTTAGTACCTGATTCATTTAAATGGGCACACACCACAACGGATTCGCTCCCCCTCCCACGACAGAATACGAAATCGAGAAGATCAGACTACATTGTCTTCAAGAGATGAAACGTCAAGTTAAAAACCGATGAACCTTTTAATCTGGAAAACGGAATCAAGGTGTATTATATGATTAACTTTCTCCCTGAAGAAGATCGAACTAGTCCTTGGATGACCATGGCCGTAAGATCGATTCGGGATTTCAAGCCAGGATTCGAGCCATGAACGAAGTATCTTGTGGAACCTATTATTGAGAAGTGACTTTTTTACAAAAATGTTTTGAATTGATATCTGTGATGATGTGTGAAATAAAATTTTCAGATGTTCACCAAAGTTATGACGTGTTTGTTCCTTTTGTTACAAGAAGGAGTATTATTTATACGGAAGGAGATGAAGAGACTCTGGTGAAATCAAGATAGAAATCCGTATTCAAAATACTTGTTTAATTCATATCTTTGAGGATGAATTGGAATATTTCCTACAGGTGCTACCACCCCTGAGAAAATTACAATAGTTTTAAACCATACGAGAAGAAAATTTTTACCTTCGCCTCGACTTCTTTATGAGTTAATTCCTAGAATTCATTGAGATCGTATAGTATTTAAACTATATACGTTTAGATGGCAGGCCAAGTGAACACGGTGTAAAGATTTGGTTTTAAAAAATTCGTAACGAGATAAGCACGAGTCCTCTACATGATATAGACGACGGGACAAAACCTTCTTCTCGAAAGCAGACAAGATCCGCCATTTTTGGGCACGGTCCGCTATTTCACTGCGCCGTTCAAAACTGAGGGGGATGTTTTCAACGACGTCCGTGCTCTCCCTGTTTTTAACGGCACGCAATGTCAAATTCCGGCATTCCAAGTTCTCATTTGGAAACCAACGGACTTATAGTTCAAAAGAAGATTCTTTGCAGTTTGAGAAGTAAGAAAAGCAAGAGATAGGATAGATTGGCTTAGTTTACGATTTCAAAGGAGGGCAGGGACTGTAGATTTAAACTTACTGGTAATGGAGAAGAAAGAAAGGGGAAGAATTGGGATCCAGAGTTCCATCACAGAGTTGCGGATCTTCAACCAACGCCTTGATTTAAGGCCCAGGATGATTGTCAACCAGGCCGTATAACCAAGCCCGCCAGAGTATTGAGCCGGGTGAGGGACCATTCAGATCCACCCTTTACTAGGATGCGGAAGCCTAGCTACATTACAGCGACACAGCCGCCGCCGCCGCCACCACCCTCGACCGCCACCACAGACTGTGCCAGCGACCCGCTATCTCTATCGACACCCCCGTAGACCCAGGTGTCCGAGTTCCGTGACGCTTGGAGCGCCAAGCCAGTATTATTTACCTCGGAACCGGCAGCCATCCATCGGCGGCCACCACCCTAGGTCAATCCAACACAGCCTTTCTGCCATCAACCCTAGCACCCCATCGCTCCGCCATCTTATGCTGGAGTATACCCCCAGTCTCCACCCCGGCAGCAGTGATAGCTCCAAGGTCACCCTCGCCCCAGAGCCGCGCCAGTGAGCAGGTCTCCCAGACCGGAGGACTCCGCCACCCAGACCACCGCCACCCCGACGTAAGCTGCCCCATCCACTAAAAACAAAAAGGGAGGGGTTAAAAATACGAGATGGGCACAGGAGGGTAGATCCAGTAGAATAATGGGTGAATGGGATTTGTTTGGAAAGAACAGGCCCACTTCCCAAATTTTCTAAGTGTCCAAAGAGTGTTGCGGGAACGCGGCCCGGGCCGTGTGTTGTGAAGGCCCTACTCACTTCTTTGTGAGAACGGTCGGCATCAGCCCGGAGACGCGTGCCCACATCTGCCATCTGAGGTGATTAAGCCTTTGCCGATGCAGTAAAACGACCTCCAAAAAAACAAACGCCCTTTTTAGGGCCAAAACCAACTTTTGTTGAAAAGACACTTTAATAATTAAATTGCCAAACAAGAAACAAACACAAAGTCACAAGTATCCAAGTTTTATTAAGCTAAAGTTCACAGTGTAGAAATGATTAGCATCCTTTTCTTGACAAATCTACCAAAAATGTTTTATGGGATAGCCCCTCTGGATTAAGCAGAAGCACAAAGTCCGATTGTCTATTAATGGGTGAGTTCACAGATTTCCCTCCGCTTAATCCACATCCAATACGAAAGGAAACGAAACTAAAGTCTGTAAGACAACAGTTTCCTAATTCCATGTAAAGCAGTGTTGAAACCCAAAAAGATTCTCGTTGTTCGGGCTAATCTGCATGACAAGGTAGAGTCGTTGATGGCCTCATCTCCGTTCAACTCCCCATTTCTCGCTAACAAAACAGGATCTACATGCAGGATGTTAGGCCAAATAGAATAGACGGCATCTCACATACCACACAGTACCCCCGGTTACCCTCGATTCAACTTCTAGGCTAAAATTTTCTCCGTCCTTGTCGAGCCCCACACCCACACTCTAGCCCAAGAAAATTGGTCTCACCACTCACTTGACTTAATCCTTGAGCTTTCACGTTAAACAGTCTACATTTCCGCTACAATACCCTCCCACCCAGAGTATAGCATAATACATCGTCCGCGTTAAAATATAATCTGTTACCGACATGGTGGTTGACGGTCTCACAGGTTACACGCTGAACCAAGTTTAGTCGTTGACGTGAAATAAAACAAATGTTTTGAAAACCAGCCGGGGATAATATGATCTCTGAACTCCGAGCCCTCTCTCCAATCCTCACAGATTCACAGGTTGCAGTCCTTATGCAGCTGCTCTTCTTCAGGCGTGATAGTACAATACTGCGGGCACGTACCAGTCAGCCAGCGGTTCTTTTAGTGTAAGCACAACATTTATAGTACAAAAAGGGATAATACGGATCAGGCTGAGCCAATTTCTCTATCCACTTTTCTGTTTGTTGAGCTACCCGTTTTCTTTTTGCTATGAACACACAGCGGCGCGAGACATTTCCAAATGAAGCGGTTTCATGGAATAACTACACAGCGATGCACCGCGGCAGTTTGCATCCCAGGTTCCGAATCCTTCGACATGATTAAAAATTCGTGAGAGAGCAAGTCCCCTGTGTCACTCATAGGTTTTCCGATCGACACCCTCATGACTTCAGCATGAGGTGGGAGGAAGTCGTAAAAACATACATAATTTCTATTCTGAGTGTATTTCAGTAGTTCCGGTGTAAGAAAAAACGATCGAGAAGAAAGATTTTTCCACCACGCCTCGCACTCCTCTTATGAGTTAGTCCTAAATTTCATTTGAGAGAATCACCCGCGTATGAAACTATTATAAGGTGAGATTTCAGCAGAGTTCAAACTATTAGTTTCCCTATTACAAATCTCCAGACGAGCACCAACCCACTCCCATACATGAACATCCACACTCAACGGCAAAACTCTCTTCTCAAAAGCCACAAATCCGCCATTTTGAATGTTAATGAACCAACTGCACTGTTTCTCAATAACAGTCGCGAGAAGCTCTGGTGGCCGTGTATTTTAAACGCAGTGGCCCGCAACGTCAAATTTCAGCATTCCTACTCTCTAGAACCAGACAAGTTCCCTTCACCATGTGAGGTCTCTAAGTGTTACGAGCACCGTGGATCGTGTAATTTTCGCCTGTCCCGTTACGGCGAAGGACTGGGCCGATAAAGAGATTCAGACAAAGAGGATGGAAGATGGACTTAGAAATAGGTCACGTAGAGATGCCGTTACCCCCTAGTAGGAAATTTTGTATACTTTCCCGGCGAAGCTTGGGAAATGGAGATTGGTTCCGACCCCACACGTAGGCTCTCCCCACTCGCCCATGAGCCAAGGATCTGCCCCGCCTGGGAAGGAGGATTGGAGGGTCCGGCAAATGGAAGTCACTGCCAGCGGGCTCCATGCCGAAGCTGTTCAGCCTGAATTGGGGGTCAGGCCATCTTCACCTATTGACCATGACCAGCACGCCGGAAGAGATGAAAAAAAGAGAAGAAAGAGGAAGCAGAAGAACAGGAAAGACAGGCAGTGAGGAGAGAAAAAAGGAGAAGAGAAGAAGAAGAGAAGAGAAAGAGACAGAAGAGAAGAAGAAGAGAAAGAGACCAAGAGAAAAAGAGAGAAAGGCCCTTTTAAGGGCCAACCCCATCCTTTTTGAAAAGACACTGGCTTTATAAAAATATTAAACACAAACCACAAGACGGTTTCTTTCTCAAACCATTTTTTACTCCAAACTCCAAACCAAGAAACGAAGTAACCCCCAGTAACATAGCCTTTACACTTACTGCAAGCACAACACACTCAATACAAATATTCAGTCTGTTTGAGCCATGACAAGTTGTTCGCTTGATAGTTCTCGGTTTAACGGAAGCTCTTTAAACCAATCTGCCACAAAACGATCCCGTTGTAAGGCCGTATCCTTCCGAAATAACCATAATCTTGTACGGTTGGCGGAGTGTCCTTATGTCGATGGCGTTGATGCTAAAAAATACACACATATTGTTCCACAGACATGCCTATTAAATCTTGATAAAACAATGCGTGTTATGTAACCCAAGTCTCTCCGGGCGTTGAATAAAGTTTGGGATGTCTTTATGGTGGGGAGTAATCCGGTAAGAATCAAAATATCGAAGCGGTAGGGCTACTCAAATACAAGCAGACCCAATCGCCGCCTCCCGGTTGATCATGATGGGTTTTCTTGTATTCACCACGATCGCTTATGTGATGATCTGGTAATAGACTTCAGGTTATGCACATCTCGAGGATACACACCGCCAAATCTCCGGTCCGTAGAGATTGGTCTGAGAAGACAGGCTCTCACATGTGTTAGTATTCCCATTCTCCAGTACATCGAGGTCGACACCCCTTCTCGTTGTTGTTGATTTTCTAGCAGATGGGGGTCGAACACGGCATACACCACACGTTTAAGGTGGGTGGTTACGTGCGGTTGTAAATTGAAAAACTTTCACTCTCAAGTTCCCAGTCTGTATTGAGATGGAAATTTACCGTCTGGGCTTCTTGATCTTTAGTGAAGATCCACACACCAGAGGGTGTAACGCGTTTTTAATACTCTTCCAAGGTAAGTCGCGGAGCCCGAGTCCTGTCCTAGATGTGCCCAAGCCTTTGTACAGGGACTTCAAATACGATCTCAGGTACTGATCGTCCGTGAAATTAGGTTCCAAAGGGTGCGGGTTTCCAGCATTTCTCCATTGATACTGATTTTCTAAGTTCTTGACGGTCTGATTTTGGAAATGAACAAGGGTTTACACATAAATATGGAGTTTGACGATGGAGAAACTGAAATCGTCCCGTTTGTCAGTGAAGTTGAAATTAAGTTAGTTTTACAGTTAATGTAATGTGTCCAGAAACATAATCAAAATTTGAACCACACCCACCCAAGAAAGACCCCGCCTGTTTGTGTCCTTCAATTTCTAGTGCGCTTGGATAAATTGATTCGACAATATGATATTGGAAATTCAAATTATCATGACCTAAATTAAAACATAGCGTCAAGTGTATCGATAATTGGCGAAAATTAACGCTCACTGCCTAGATATTTCTTTCATGGGTACGAAGCTTTCGGCAATGAATTGTCTGCCTGGCAAATAAGCCACACTATTACAAAAAACAGGCTACACCTATTACAAAATGTAACGAACCCCAACTTTCCGTGCCTTCATTGGTAATTTTCCAACAGGACTGTTGGAAGACGCCGACTGCCAAAAAAAAATACAAATATACCTTGTTCCGAGAGTGACGAACTCCAGCACTTGCTTGAAATTATCAACTTCAGAAAATACTTCTGTGTAAAATCAGAGGGAAGTTTGACACAATAATTTTTGAATGGCCCCTCTGGAACGCTAGATATAAAGAATATTTCTTTCTCCATCATTTTTACATAAGGATCACCACAGAATTCTGACATATCTTTGCTTCATTTATTTGGATTATTTTACTAAACATTGACTCTAATTGGCAGCCCACCTTGACAACTACTTATATGATTAAACATAAGCGTGATGACGTTAACTTTGCGATCGTCAATTTTCCCCTTTTATGTAGTAATATACCACTATCACCTGTTTATAGTGTATATATCTCCCAGTTGCTTCGATACGCAAGAACATGTTATACGTATGAGGAATTTTTAAAGCGAGACAAACTACTAACAACAAAACTATGTTGCAGGGTTATAACGAAGGTCGTTTAGAGTCATCATTTCGCAAATTCTACGGTCGCTATAATGACCTTGTTTGAGTTTGCAAAGCATCACTAAGTCATCTGTTGACTGATTTGTTTTATGCCCTTTGTTAGATTGTCATTTTCCTACTAGATGTGACTAAGGGTAATCAAGTTAATTTATTTTNGTTAGATTGTCATTTTCGTACTAGATGTGACTAAGGGTAATCACGTTAATTTATTTCGACTAGGGGCTAATGGCGGATGTCACCGGTTAGCAGAGGATGCTTAATCTTCCATGGCACCTGATCCTGCCTTCAATTTTGTCGGAGGTCTGTGTTGTCCTACATGCGACTTTGTATATATGTTTTTGGCACTATGAATACGTTTTACACATTGTTTACTTCACCAATTTATATTGAACTTTTGCATTAACCAAACAGGGATTGACCTAGAAAGTATTCAGTGTGATAATATTCTCGAAACGATTTAATATATAAACGTCTCGTTCAGACGTATTAAAACACATTTAAAATGTCTGAAGCTATTTTCGTTTTACCGTCCACACCACACCGGAGATAAAGATTAAGCAGTTGAAAAGGGTAACGACTTTTCATATCCAGTTGATAACGTATAGAAAATGTCAACTTTTTCACTATTAATAGTTTAACAGATTTTTTATCATATAAATGATGTGCTATCAATTAACAATCATAATTTTCACAATTATGTCCATTTGATATATTCCGAAGGACACCACAGAATCTGACATATTTGCTTCATATTTGAATATTTTACTTAACGTTGACTCTAATGGCAGACTGACAACTACATTATATTATAAGCGTGATGACTTTAACTTTGTAAAACTTTGGTTCCAACTGATATCCAAATACTTCTTTCTCATGTATAGTTCACATTTTCTTTTATAATGATATCTCCATTGTGTTATTAAGAGTTGATGCTGTGTAATGTACTTAACTGACGTCAGAATCAGTGCTGACCTCTGATAAATCCTATGAGATAACCCAGCAAGGAGNCTTAACTGACGTCAGAATCAGTGCTGACCTCCTATGAGATAACACAGCAAGGACACGATGATTTCATCATTGTGGCAGCTCCCATGGATTGTACAAATTCGTTATTCTGTATGAAATAACTCTTTACTGAAGAAAGCTATGGGTTTATGGTTTATTATGTGCATCAGAGTGACAATTCTAGATCCTTCGTCTTATCTTCATGAATATTTAAACACAAAAGCATTTCAAAATTGTATGCAATGTTTAATAGAGTATGCACCCTCCCCTACATGTGCAGAACAGATAAAGAATAGTCATGAATTAAAGCACATTTG
>CAJDSM010087873.1:3012-5512 GCA_903981925.1 Ostrea lurida
AACAACAAAAGGGGCGATTAAAGGCTTTATTTCAGTGGTGGTTAGTTTTGTACAGTGTCTGGTTTCTATCTCAGAGAGGTGTAAATTGTTGATAAGTAGTCAAACAATTCGTTCTCATAATATTGAACGAGCAGGATTCTGTGGTGTCATTTATAATCGAGTTCTTCGGAATGCTACTAATCGTACACATTGGAGTGTCAGTTAGATATGTGGAAAGGATTAATGATAGACTTGTACTAAATTGCAAAGATGCATAAAGGAGTGTGTGATGGTGCATTTTCAGTGGGAAACGTATACTGTAACGAATTGCACAGAGAGAGTTAGAGCAGAATCGGCATACACTGGTATATAGCTACGCGTTTTTTTTTATTTTTCCGTTAACAGTCCTTATATATAGTGTATTGTTTTTGCAGGGGTATAATTATTTCTGGCCATGCATTATAAGGATCATTATTATATTGTATGATAAAGTTCATGCATGCGCATATTTGCATAATCTTGTAGTTGGGTGCTAGAGCCAGTATCAAATCTTTCGTCACTCTAAATTTTGATGACGGAGGTTTCATAAAGTGACTTTTTGACGTGGTGTGCATTGTTATTTGTAGACTACAGTGGATTCACTCGGGCGGGTGTGACAAGCTGACATAAATTCATTAGCATATAGAGTGGAGATGCTTGAGACTCACGTCATGACACAAGAATGTCCTTGTATATAGTCGATCGCTTCGTACTTTTGTTGCGCAGGTGTCTCTCGTGTGGGTGTGCGATCTAGCTTCAGAACGTGTTCTTTATTTACAATATTGATTGTATTTTGATCTTATTTGTTTCCTCGCAGAGATTATGATTACGTTTAATATAAATTGTAGAATTGTTTGCACCAATTTTTTGAGGTGTGTTCTTATTTTTTGTTGTCAATATTATGTATAGAGTCATTTATTCTATATTATCTGAATAGTCTATATCAGTTAATTTAGTTATATTAATTCTATTTTTGATTACGTCGCACCGAATATTGTCGTTAGGATATGTTAAATTGGTTTGTATGTGACGCATATAATGTGATAAAATCGTCTTTTGTATTTGCATGTCATTTTAGACAATATTTTCTGATCTATTTTCGGACTTGTGTAGATATTTTTGATGAGTGTTTGTTTATATCCTTAATTTGCTTTATAAGCCGTATTTTGATTTTTCCGGAATTCACATTGATTGATCATTCTGGAATAGTAGTGGAACAGTATCTTACTCTGAAGAGATCTTTTGAAATTATGCATGTTGGTATTTTCTCGTAGTTTGTTAGAGTAGACGAGGCTTCGGTAGATTGCAATATCTAGGCGGACTACTCAGCGATGATTTCCTCTGTGGTATTTTGTAGGGGTGTGGGTTTGGGGATTATTCCTGAGTACGTTGTACATAGACGATCACAATTCCTTTGTTGAGGTGTGCTTGTACAAATAAATGCTCAAAACTACAGGGTCACTACCATTCATACGGTCCATATATGAGTCGCTAGCTTACTCGTGCTCTCTACAATAGTAAACAATCAACTTCAATAAAGACTTTTACAGAAGTGAGATGGAGAACACGTGTGTCTTCGTACAATATTAGTAAATGCCAGATCATACAAAATATTAAATTCTAGCCATCAGTACAAGATAACAGTGGCTATTGACAATAGTTTGACTCATTACAAGTGATATATGGATATTTCTCAAATATCTGTTGAACATTCTCGGTTTGTATGTGTAAAGTAGCTTGGTAGACTTCGCAGTGAATACACTCAAATTGACATTGGTCGCACTACGTATTTTATAAATTAGTAATATAAGCAGTTTCACATCAAGATATGTAATGGCCAACCCATGCATAGCCACAACAAAGTGGGGGCAAGCCAAGAGACTATAGAGGCCTGCGAACAGTTGCTTTTATACAAATATTAAGCAGTAAATTTACAGTTTACTGACAGTGTCTGTATGTACTAAATACCTGAAGTTTCGTTATGACTGCAATACCTACTTACAAGAGTTCTCGACACGTGTGGGCTCTCTAATATACTTGATTCACATGTACCAGTCGTGATACAGACCGGGGCAACACGAGTGTGTGCAGTAGCATACTGCTAATTTTTACAATATGAGGTGTCATAAATCAGTGTACAGAATTACCTAACAGTTACGCAAAGGTCAGACATCCGTTCATACTATAACTAGTGATTAAAGTATTCTCACGAACATCGCATCATAGAACAAGTTCGCTCCATAACGTACTACACATTAAATATAGTATAGACAGTGTAGATCAAATCAATACTACGTTTTTTATAAGGGCTGACCGTTTTACAATAGTAAACAGTCAATAAAGCGCAAGTAGTGTAGTAACTACACTGGTACTCTTGTAACAATATCATGTACTTAACCTGACCAGTAGTTCAATATAAACAATTAGCTCGACAGTGAGTAAATCCAGTTCCTGCTTAAGCAATATGGTTAAACAGTACTAC
>CAJDSM010087873.1:10512-17770 GCA_903981925.1 Ostrea lurida
ACTGAGTAAACAAGATACTGACACTGTCTACCACTAGTATACACAAGTACAGCACTGTCTACCACTTAGTATACAAAGATCTGCACTGTTATTCTGACTAGGTATTAACACAAAGTACTGCACTGTCTACCATACTTACACATTTATGACTGTCTTACCATAGGTATACAAAAGTACGACACTGTCTACCACTAGTATATAACATTAATGCACTGTTTAACCACAGTATACTCAGTCTGGACACTGTCTTACCAGTAGTTACACCGTACTGACACTGATCTCACTAGTTACAATAAGTAACTGATACGTATTCACTAGTATACACAAGTATGCACTGTCTCATCAAATAGTTATACAACAGTACGACACTGTTTCCATGATTACACAAGTACTGACACTGATCCTGTAGGTACCATTTACTGCACTGTCTACCATTAGTATAACAGTGTATTTACACTGTCTCCACTGAGGTTACTCAAGTACTGAACTGTCTCCACTAGTATCTATACACAAGTACTGAACTGTTATTCACTGTATACAAAGTCTGACACTGTATACTCCACGGTATACACAGGTCGCTGCCACTGTCTGCCACTAGTTACACAGAGTTACGACACTGTCTCCCCTGTATTTACACAAGTAACTGACCTGTCTACCTATTTACAATGTACTGGACACTGCTCTACACTAGTATAACCCATGTTACTTGCCTGTCTCCACTAGATACAAAGTACGTTAACACTGTCTACCACTAATATAACACAAGTAGATGACCATGTATCTCACTAGTATCAAGTACTGACACTGTATCTTCACTAGTAACACAAGTTGCTGACACTGTCTGACCTGATATACACAGTACTGACACTGTCGTACGTAGTGTACACAAGAACTGGACACTGTATCTCCAGTTACAGCAGTATGACACTGTATCTCAAAGTATACACAAGTAGCTGACACGGTATCTCACTAGTATACACAAGTACTGCACTGTTTACCACTTAGATGTACACAGTACGACACTGTCTACCACAAGTTAACAAGTATTGACACTGGTCTCTACCACTGTATACACAGATGACCACTTGTCTACCATCGTATACCACGTACTGACTGTCTACCTAATTGTATACACTAGTATGGCAATGTTACACTAGTATACAAGTCTTGAACTTGTCTACCACTGTAACCAAGTACTGGACAGCTGATCTACCACTAGTATTACACAAAGTACTACACTGTCTACCACTAGTGATACACTTACTTCACTGATCTACACTAGTAAACAGATCTTGAACTGTCTACCACTAGTATACACAATTATGGACCTGTCGTCACTAGTATACAAAGTATGCACTGGTATTCTCCTAGCTTATACAAGTATGAATGTTACCTCACTAACACTATTACTGGACACGTTTCTTACCACTAGTTAACTTACTACACTGTCTACCAACTCTATACCATTTACTGGACCTGTCTACACTGTTACACAATACTGACACTGATCTACCCTGTAGTAAAACATTACTGACATCTGTTCTCATAGTATACACCAATTATGACACTGTCTACCACTAGTATACACAATTTACTGACACTGTTTTACCATAGTTACACAAGTACTGACCTAGTCTACCACTACGAATACACATTTACTGACCTGATCTTACACTAGTTAGCACATTACGACACTGTTAGCCACTGTATAAGCTAAGTACTGACACTGTCGACACTAGTATACACAGTTCTTACATTGTTACCATAGTATACACAAATGCTGCCTGTCTTACCACAAGTGATACACAAGTTACTGCACTGTCTACCTACTAACAATTTGACACTGGTCATACCACTGTGATACAAAGTACTGACATGATCTACCACTAGTACTATACATGTGAATGACACTGTCAAGGTTCTCAGTACTGACACTGTCTACCACTAGGATTTTACAAGGTACTGGACACTGTATTCTCCATAGATATACAAAGTACTGATCTGTATCTCACTGTATACACAAGTATGACATGTCTATCACTAGATGATACAAGTTAACTGTACAACTGTTCCTAGTAGACAACAGTACTACACTTTCATACTCTTATCTAGTTTCTATTAGATTGTTGTACTGACGTCTTGTGTTTACTTACCATAGATCAATTACCAATATTTTTATAAAGACCTGTCTACCCTCATATGTTGTATACTCAATACAGTACTGACACATGTATTTTGCTTTACAGCCCCTAACTCGTGTTTATACACGATGGGTTCTCCCTCGATTTGTGCAACTATTCCTATAGTCATCAACTAGTCTGACAACTTTTGACATGCTTTCTTTGTTTTGTAACATAGTTGCTAGTCACACCTGATCATCCTCTGCAATAGTTTAGTTATCATCAGTACTTTGCTTCACTGTGTGGACCTATCTCCCGTGGTCTCTTACCCCAAGAAAGTTATCTGTCAGCTATGTGTTTTATCAGCACGAAACTCCAGTAAGTCTCTTCAAAATGTATAGTGCCATGCTCTCATAAGTTACCATTAGTAATACACAAAATTAATCTGCACATGTTCTGCCCCTCTTGCTAGTACACAAGTATTGTCTTTGCTGTACTGATCACTAATATTATTTAGCCAAGTCAATGACACCCTTGTTATTCCTCACATTAGTACCCGACTTTGATCATCCTAAGGTTTGCAATGACACTGTATCTCACTAGTATAACAAGTGCTGGACACTGTTCTGCTTCACTTAGTAGTGTGCTACAACTATTTATTTAGCATGTTCTACCAGTAGTGTACACAAGAACTGACACTTGTTATCTCGACTCGTATAACAAGTACTGGACACTGTATCTCATAAGTTATATTATCAATGATGACCATGTTTTGCATGTATTTAAACCTTATCCAGTTATGAGCGGGAAGTACTAGACATGCTTCGCAGTCATTACACACGAGTTATTGCACAGATCTACAGACACTGTTACCACAGTGATCTTTCCGAGATAGTGCACTGGTCTACCACATACGTATGTATCTATCGAAGTAACTGACTTCCTTGATATGCGTAACACTAGTTATCACACTAGTTAACCGTTTACTGACACTGTACATGTAATTACTACCACTTTTAGATTACACTCAAAGTACTGATACGCACTGAATTCCATGTTTATCGCTATTGGAGGTTAACTGACGCTGGTGTCTCCATCACGTATTCACATATTACATACTGACCTGAGATTCATAACCACTAAGCATCTTGTATATCAAGATACTGTAACAAATCTAAGTTATGGTCCATCCTCAGATGTTTTTGACAATTGCATGCTCGTAGACTTGTCCTCATTATCCTCACGTGTGTGAAAACCAACAGATAATTATCTGGTCCATTTGTTTCTAGATATGATCGAATCTGTAATTCTTAACTTGAACACTGGCTTTGAACCACTATAAATAAATGTAGTGGGACACTGTAATCTCACTGAGAACGATTGTACACGATAAGTAACTGACATAGAATATACAAATTAATACAATATTACTGACCATTGATCTACCACATAAAGAGATAACACATTACTGACTTGTATACCTAACACAACTGACTATACAAAATTATTGCTGACAATGACCTCATACCACTAGATGTGAGATATGAACACACGCCTAAATAAGATTTAACCTATGTCTTATCAAGGTAGATTGAGCATGACTGACCGTAACTGGCACGATTCTATCCACTCTAACTTGTCATATACTAGCAAAATGACTTGAAGCTGCATCTACCCTTTGTATTCATAATAATACATGACTTGGTAATCCTACAAATGCTAACGCATTGCGTTGATATAACACAGTAACCTGACACTGTATCTACCACGTATGGTATAGGCTAGGCAATTCATGCATCTGTGATCTAGGCAAAACTAGTTGATCAGACAGCCTCAACGGCCCGTCCTAGATCTTTCTGTTCTAATTACTCGTAAAGATTTATCACGATATTTAATGCACACTGCCATCTGATACCTTACTAAGCATGTCACAGTATAACTGGAACTGTTTACACTCTAGTGTGCTAGACATTGTATGCTAGATACTTGTTACAACGTTGCTAACCAACTACTGTCTGCCATTAGGTATGCACTGATGCATTAGCTCTCACTTTAGCTAGTGAATCGAGCAGATCAGCATAAACTGAACGCTAGTTCTCCACATATATCCGTCAGATACGTATTTGAGACCCCTGGTCTCCAGACTGAGAGTTACCGACATTAGATAGTGAAGCTGATACTGAATGCCCTTAGATACATTAGGTACTGACAAACTGATCTATGACTCAACCTATTTCTCTACAACCGTCTGGACTGTAGATGTTTACACTTTAGAAGTGATTCTACATGTGACTTTGTGCGACTGTGCAATCTCTCCACTTGTGTATTGCCGAATGTTTCTGAGACCGCCTGTGTGTCTCGCTAGAGCTAAAGTACACACAGAAGACCTCAGCTGAACCACCTCGTTCGTAGCCGGTAGTATAGGCCCCAGCTTCGTGAGGATAATGTCAACTGAATCTCACCACTAGTATGCACAGTACTGACTGTCTAACTCGACCCTCATATATATCTATACATCCCTGTATTTGTCATTACCTGTTCATTATCACAAGTTCTAGTCTTCTATGTCACCCTCGAACGTGTGGATTCGCCTCCATAATTCCTCGTAGCCTGATCTGACATAGTGACTTGGAACTGATCTGAACGTTCTCGTACAACGTGAAAAATGTGCATCAGCTTAGACTCACTTGTGGGTCATGAACATAGTATATAGTACTGAAAATGCCTGACTCTCTTCTGCAAATAGTTCTGTACTAACTACACACGTAAGTACTGACAAAGCTGCACTATTCTTTTATTCACATAGTATGGTTTAATACAGCAATATCTGACCACTCGATGCTACAGAGTGACCAGTAGTAAACAAGTCACGGATATCTTGTCTCTCGATCTGTATTCACAAATCGTCCTTACATCCAGTTAATCTCTAATAATATACAGATAACTGCCTCTCGAAGTCCAGTATACGTGATCACAAAGAGAGCTTAATGCAACTCATAGATGTTACAGCCACTTAGTATTTTCACATCAGAAGTAATGATGTACACAGATAATATCTGCTAAGATCGATAACACCAAGTATGTACTCCAATGGTCTCACGTAGAAGCTCTACTAAACTAGATAATAGTAGCGAAACCTAGACAAGATGTTTGCGTCATTCAACCTAGATACGGACCCACCTGGACACACCAGAGGTGGGATTCAGACTAGGGTGCAGCTACTGACGATGGAAGTCCTAGCTTAATGCATCCCTGTACACTACCCGTAGAGATAAGTTACGCTGAGATACATCGATTGTATCAACTCATGACTCAATCACGTAACTCGTAACATGATGGACACTCGTGTTACAAACTAGTAATTTATCATACTAATGTCAACGTGAACAACTGGTTCTACCTATCTCACTATGGCGTGGTGTCTTATTTCACAATATGCAGATTTGGTTACTGCACCTGCTCGTTCCCAGCATTTAGTTTATTACAAAGAAAAAGTAGCTCGGACTGTGGATCTACTCCACGTAATGTTCGATACATCTTTGATATGAATCGACTTGTCATATTCCGCTAAAGTCTGCCATAAGCATCGTACGTAGTACAACTGATCTACTCACGTTTAGTGTACACACTTGATACGGTATATTAGACACTTCAATCTCTGATATCCAACTCCTGAAATGGATTATAACAACTGAAAATATAGTTCCCTCAAGACCATATTATCTTAACCAGACGTGTAGTCTCCGCCGCACAAGACGATGACGTGTACACTGAAATTATACAAATCTAACAGCTATCTTTAAAATCTAACAATCATCTACGTTTCATCGTCTTCACCGCGCTCTCACGCCGTGCAGGTAGGTTTTCAAGCAAAATATTAGCCCGTTTCATAAAAAACATCCAACACTAGATCACTCATCCTCGGATTTTTAGGAATGATAGCTCCATCTCAGAGTTTTTGTCACGTTGTTTCTTAATCTCATGCCTAAGTATCATTCGCAAATGTCGTAATCTGCGAGGACCTGTCTCCACCGTTGATAATCAGCAGACAAATATAAATAAAGCTTGCCACACCTGCACTGCATTACCATAGAGTTCTGCACCTTCAGACACACGATTGACGTCATTTTCACGTACATTTGAAAGTAGTTAAGGACATTGACAGAGAAACCCCTGACCACAGCTTACCTTGATCACTCCTAGACTATTAACAATCCACAATGCAGTATTACTGAACTACCTTAATGAGTAATGCAATCGTATCACCCAGCGCTTTACACTGATCACGCTTTTTATATCCTAACTTCTAACATGTAGGCTAACTGTACACATCAGGGCCTAGGTCGGACCGGATAATTATTTATAATTATATTTTCTAGATACATCTTTTAAATGAAGGGAAGGGCGGAAACTAGTTTTAAATATATCATGTCTGACCATGTCTTGGTTGCTAAGAAGCAATTGCTAGATGCAAATTGCAGCAGTTTAACGTATTTGACATATTGCCCACCACTCCTATCGAAACTTGAAAACTGAAAGCAAGGGGATATAGCTTGTCCTCAAGAGCATTTTTAGAGCAACTCTTCAAGAAATTTTGAGAGGAATGCATCCCAACCATAAATATACCCACAACCAATAAACACAAAGTTTCATATATCATCAAACACCTTGAAACGATGCTGATGAATTATGATGGAGTATACTCACGAGGCCTGTCTATTACAACAACAGTATTTTTACTTTCAAAGACAGAATGTTTACCCAGTTAGCTAGATATTTGTAAAATTTACTCGCATTTTACTGAGCCATAACAATAAAATGCATACTCTTCCAATTGAACCTCTCTATGGGGTCTATACAAACTAGTGAGTGTGCTATCGTAGTCTTATTTCAACACACCGGACACCAGCGACTATGCTCACCGATCAAGTTGTCCCAATCCTGGTACAATGACACTTTGATACTACACCTGTCCAAATTAAGTTCTTCATTACCACCATTTCCTGCAGCCACCTGCTCAGTGAATGACTTTGCTTCTGTCAATGGACAGAAGAATCACAATACATTCAAAGACTTAATCTTTGCCTATCAAATTGAAACGTACAGTGAATAGGTTGCAAGAGAAATTATGTTGGTTA
>CAJDSM010087875.1:8895-21841 GCA_903981925.1 Ostrea lurida
CTTTCTATTGCAACTGCTGAACAAGTCGGTAGGCTTATCAACCGTCATATTAATCTTGAAAAATGCCACGAGGTCGCATTTCATTACAAATTGCTTCAAATAATTATATTGTTTGGGTGTTTTACCCGATTTATTGCTTGGCAATTTGCCATTGCATGGATTGCATTCGTTTTATTTTTTTAAATTAGCATACATGTACCGTGATTCGGTGGTTCACGGAAAACACGCTTTTATTAATATGTCAGTCACTTATTATCTTCTCACGATTAAGGACCAATATTTTGGATTTATGCTTCCAACGGGTTTTATATCATTTTATACCCGGCACATTTGCCCAATGATTATTTCGGCAAGCAACACTGCAATATTTTACATGTCCTTAACCCTAACAAATGTAAGGGCACATTCCATTTAGACCTACGCGTTTATCTTTTGGAAATTGACACGTTGGAAATGGATATTGTTTACAGCGTAAAGTCGCTGAATTTTATAATATTTGGAACATGTGCATAAGGGATATCCAAGAATTAACTATTACAATTAAGTCCCAGCCAGTATTCGTGCTGAAATTGTCAACATTCTGGACTACTATGGAAATTTACTTAGTCCAATGCATTTCTCGTACATATTTACCCTATGTCGGTTTTGTAATTGCCACCCCCCCCCCCAGTGAGCGGGGGTGGGGATGGTACAGTTGAGCAGGTAGTTGATGACAAGGCCAAGGTTTGTAGCCATGGGACATTGTCTACTCATGGGATATTTACCCATCAAGCAGTTGTCTTGTATTGTTTTGACTTTTTTAATGTAGTTCCCCAGCTTGTAAATGTGGGGGGTTTTGTAGTCATGGGATATTGACCCAATGATTATTCTCGAATATTGGCCCACTGAACAGGTTTTTGTAATTTGTTGTGACCTTATTAGTTGTGACCATTCTTATCGTTTCCGTTCTCGCGATTCATGGAACTTATATCAGCAACTACCTGTGTTGCTGTTTTTTCTACACCTCGTTCTTGACGGGTTTATGGGACTCGTTTTTGTACTTATTCAATAAGTGTATAAATTTCAATTCATAGAAATATTCGAACATTTCTCAGCATTTTTTGAGCAGATTTGTTTGTGATAATTTTAATAATATCTCGCTTTCTGTGATATATGCAAAACTTTTTATGGGAGTCGAGCATTATACCAAAGAAGCGCCTATCATGATTTTGCTCAGGAACTATGCTTAATTGTACCTGTCCCACAATTACCCAATGAGAAGAATTGAGAATCTAATATACACCAGGTCGAGAGGCTTAGATTCCCCATATTTAGCGCCTTTCACATGACGTCATGTTCCATTACACTAACAAGATATGTTCCGGGGCAGTATACCCTATCAGATCATCAAGCCCATGGGGCTGCTTTGTTACCTGCGGGGACCTGACTCTAGCGGTGGCACAATCTAGTATTGGGCCAAACTTAAGTCGGACGGCACGGAGTCTTCTTTCCACAAATACCATAGTTGCATGTTAGTGCGAGCCCGTAGTCTAAGCTCCGCGCAACCCAAACCCGCCCCGCGGCTGCTGTACTTCACAAAATAATATCATGCAATTATAGACCTCAAACAACATCATTCTTCCGGTCACTGCATCATTTCTATAGCCTTATTACATATCTCAACGTCAAACGAATGCGGGAGATTTCAAGGGATCTTGCTCCACACAAGAACCATGCTACATTTTCCAACAAAGCACTACACACAGGGAAATAAAAAGACACCTCTTTAGGTCATCTTTATGCATTGCAACACAAGCCTAGCAAGTTAAATTCAGCATAAAATCAAGCTTTACTCGTTATGATCTACAGCCTTCTTGCCTGTTTGTGTTTATTTCGCGCTCCTCTCTGGAAGAGAGTTTCACTCTATGGAGGCACTGCCCATTGCGAGGTGAGGCTCGCAAATTTAGGCCTTTGTGCTCTAGCGGCTCAATGCCGCGGTTGAGTTCGGGGGAAGGTTCTTTTATCATGCCACACCTGCTGGACACAGTCCCGCCCATTTTAGTGTATGACAAAGCAAGGGGTACCGCGACCTACTCTAACCCCAGGGTCTCCAGCCGGGTGGGATTGATCAATTTGGTCACAGATTCATATATTTGGTCATTCAATGGAGTGACAACTCTAGTTTATACTAGGCACACCATTAAGTAGTTCTCTACCTTTGCTATGGCATTTCTTTGCAAGTTGTCGCGAGGTGTAACCAGCCATTTCCCACTGGGCAAAACTTTCTAGAGTACGGACAACCTCTTGCACCTTCCGATATCCTATAGGACAATTTTAATTCACACTCGGTTTTCAATTCCATTGTATGCCCACGACCCACCACTTTCATTCCGGAGCTGAGTTTAACTTAGGGTAATTAATCGCGTTACTTATGGGTTGGGAACTGGTCTACAAAGGGCAAGTTCACTTAAGCAAATTGTCCAAATGCCAGGCATCTAACGTTGACGCTTCATTTATAGAAGTTCTCCATCAAGTATTTTTCTCACACCAATAGTGGGTTGAGGCACCACCCTGGCTATTCAGCCACCAAATATCCTGGCCGGTTCTTGGCCACGCCGATCACTAATATGCCGCAGCCATCCGTTTGTCTTTTATACGGGCTATAAAACCCGTAATAAATTTTCCTCAGTGTGTCCTAACATTATGAAATTATAGGCATGCAGCCCAATTATAAATGTCCATTCACATCGTATAGGCGCAACAGCAATGTTGACTGCAGGGGTGCCAGGCAAGCTTATCACGTCTCGGACTGGAAGGAAATTGATACCTTTACACCTTCCATTGGAGATGGCTAACTTCAGAGCCCGTCCCTCTTGCCATTTAGATCGGTCCTATTACATATAAGTTGCACTACGGTTTTGACTCCGGCAAAATCGTAACGTGTCATTCTTGTTTTATTTGGATTTTTCCTATTTTTATCGAAGCAAGTGCTCTCACATTCATTTACATGTGTGGAATAGTCGGTGTCTCTATCATCACGCTGGACTCCTATTCCATGTCTTGCCGGCAGAGCTACTCGTAGTATAGTCTTTCTCGATATTGCCCCCCCCACCTCCTTCCTAATTCTTGCCACTAGAGGCATGCTCCATTCATACGGTCTACGGTCGTCTATAACTAGCATCTACTTCGTTATTGCGTTTATTTTTACTAGATATATGTTGAGTTATTGTAATTTTGCATAACGCCATAGTGCTTGCGAAGCTGTCCAGTCATTATCGTAACGCTGAGGCGATTTGGGACGGCGGTAACCAGTTTTATGTTGTTTCGACTACGGGCGCACGGCGGCGTGTGACCGGATTCAAACCGAGATTCTCTGTCTTCTCCATGGGCGCCTGGTCGCTGGCCTTCCGCTATTGTCGGAGATCGTTTGTCCGACATACTAACAACGTCGTTTGATTTCATGCACGCTGACATTCGCGAGACTAGATTGAGCTTGATACATCTTTGTTTACTTCACCCACTTTTTAGTATCTTGCGTTGTAGCCAACACTCCATAGGGCGCCCCCATGCACATACGAGACCCCCTTCGAAGTGTAGCGAGTCTGGTATGTTCTTGATGTGTAAGCTTTGGTTTTGGCTAGGCTCGTCCTGTCCACTCCCTAGGCTATGCAAGGTACACGTAGGACTTGTCAATCTTCCTTCCTCGTAACTGTGAGGCCAAGCGACAGTATGAGACTATAATGCATCGCGTGCTCTTCATCAAAGTTTAATAATATATAGTAATATCATTTTATAATTCAACTAATAATCCTTCGCTTGGTAGCCCTATTCCGCGCGTTGGTCGCCAGTCGTGAGGAGCTATGTTTGAGGTGTGTTGTGATCGCCCGTCACACTTAGTTGGGTTGATTCTAGGATCGGTGCGGATGCACTTATGCAATTGTGCTGTGGCATTATCGTACAAACACCCACCCCTATCAATGGATGTGTTTTGTATTATCACTTCTTCCTTTCCTGCGAATCTGTTTGCCGTCAAAATGGCGCATGTAAACCAGCCTGACTTTTGCACCAAAATGTGTAATGTTGACATGTGGTGGTATGGAGTAAGTTGGCTCCATGTTGACCATGTCATGGATGACATGTGTGTAGATGGGATATTTGGGCCCATGTTGTACATTTCTGTGTGTGTGGTGTTGTGCCACTGAGGAACTTGCTTTATTCATGCCAGTGCACAAATATCCTAGCTCAATTTGGGTCACCACTGATTTTGTATATGTGTGTGGGGGCGACCGTCGGCGGTCCCCATATGTTGTACATCAACCGCGACCAAGTACGCCTACAACAAATAAAACCTTTGCTTAACAAGTTGTATTTGTGGTTTTTTATTAACATCTGAGATAAGAAAATATTATATCTCTCTTTTTTTATTATAACATGAAGTGGCAAAAATGAGTTTCATAGTATCTTACAATGAAAAGCTTTGGACACAAGTTATCCCATGCTGGAATATGAGCTAGTAAAACATTGTCTTTGTTTTGTAAAAGAGTTACTATTAGTAATTGATTCTTTCATAAATGAGAACTAGGATATTAAACCTTTCAGTAACATGCTGGGAATTCCTACTTACACTTCTACAAAAGTATGAAATTCTCTTCATAACTATGCACCTTTCTGTTTTAATCACTCCATGTTCCGAAAGAATCAGGATCACATTTTGAATTGAGCCATACATCTGATCTGGAACTTTGCGGAAATCATTGTAAAAACCCTTCCACATAACACCAAGAGTGAGCTTTCAATCGCGTGCTTGGACCAGGTAAGTGCTCTTCATCTTTACATATTTTGAACTATATACTACTAACAGCTTTATTAAGGTCTCCTTCAGAGATTACTCGTGATCCCTTAACCACATACCCAAAGAATGTGGTGTCAAAGGCAAGCATATGTGAGCTCTTTAATGAAACCACTAAAGAGCGTTTTGGAATAATCTAAACAGATCCGAGAATTTTCTAATAAAAATAATGTACTGGCATGCACACAACGTATGATCTTCCCCAAATTAACTTTAACACAATAGAATTCCTTATCTGATAAATTACAAATCTAGGCTTTTTTCAGATGTATAGTAATTGCTTTTTAAACAAAAACGGCACTCCGAAAATTAAACTAAATTCTCAGTCTGTGGGGCAAACAAGACACAGTATTTTTGACTTATGTAATAACAACTCTGATTTTCCCACACAATTACAGCACGGACACGTTAATTAAATCTAAAGACGCAATGGGCCTTAATCTGCTTTGTTGTTGGGTTTTCTTATGACTATTTTATGTCAGTCTTTGCCACCAATTCTGTCCAACACTCGTTGTATTCCTAGGGTTATTCCTATGGCACTAATTGTGCCCCCTTATTGGCAGACATTATGACTGCATGCAGGCAGAAGTTCATTCAAAAACTTATACATGCGGTGCATTATAATAACAAAAATTTCCTGCAGTGCTCCCTTTCAAAGGAGTCACTTATACATATGACGCAGTAGTAAGATGTATCTGTGCTTACCCAATAACACAACAATCATAATTTTTATATCACAAATTTATGTCCATTTGATATATCATCGTGGCTTTTAATCGAGCTGTCGTGATATTAGAATGGATATTTTGTTATCCAAACAGATATCTGGACAGTATCTTGCTCAGTTCCCATCTATTTTGATATTTTTGTTATGACTTTGTTATGACATGCAGTTGTGACTCTAATTGGAGGCGTTGGAAATCACAGCTGTAACATCAGTGTGAGATCCAGAGAACAGGGACGTTGATGTCAACCTCAATTAATCGCCTCTTAACCTCTCCAAAAATTTGTTACATGTATATATATAAGATGTTCGTTGCACAGGAAGTTGCACCATGACTCGACAATCTGTCTTGAATTCGGCTATGGGCTGCGCTGTATGGTATGGGCTGCTTTCCCCCCAGGTTGATCGATTACGCAAGAGAGCCATGCCTAGATGATAGTTTACTATGCTACACGATGAAAATAATCAATATGGGCTGGGATAAGTGACAATTTATCTTTTTAGTGAAATAAATAAAAAAGCGGGATACGCGAGACGCCAAAAATATTGATATTCATCATCATTACAGGAACTCAAAAAAAATATAATTAAACACGAAGAGGTGTTCTGTGGTGTTGCGAACAGAAGAAGTTTGGACATGCGAAAGGGGTTTGTTCTAATTGCGGTTGAGTTATAAAGGAACCCGCAGCGAGTAATGTCGGGGAGCTCTCAGAGAGTGAAACTCGCTCAGCGTCATGTTTAAAATAAGTCATACCAAACATATTCAACAAAACATTTTCTGGCAATTCTAGCGGAAGCTGATCGACAATTATATCGGCTGTGGATACATGCCATACTGTTAACGCCAGAAAGGTATTCAGCACGAGATATATGCTATTTGATTATTACAAATTATTAATCCATAACAAGTTTCAGACTATCCAAAATATTTAATAGAAGATCTGGAGCTTGGAGAGCAGAGAAGTTGAATCATGGGATTTCAGAGTTACCTCCCGTATAGTTTCGGTAAAGAGGAGCGCTCGAGGTAAACAATTTTGTGCGACCATCCTAACAGTTTGAACTTACACTAGGAAGGGGGGTAAGAATATGTCAAAAGAGACAACCTGCTCTGCAAAAATCTCCGCTAAAATAGTAAATGAACTGTACGTTAAATAACTTAAACTACAAATTCAATCGTTAGACGCAGGTCGCTACGGTGGCTTCAGTGATAGAGGGCGCCTTCTCGCCACTCGTGGAATGCGGGGAAGGTCGTGCGTCTCGAGGGTGGCCTCCGGTGCTCGACCCACACTCCGGTCAGAGCGCGACAGCCAGGAGCCGCTCAAAGAACCTAATTTTGACGTGAAAATAGGTAGTGATTTGCTCCCAATCTCGCTTAATCGCCCTAAGGCCCTCGCGCTATTTAGAAGTGAGAATCCACGGGTCATTTCGTGAGTACCTGACCATTAAAAAACGGACGGTCCCGGTGTTCCGCCTAGCAATGTGTCCTCGTGCCAGCTACTTGGTCGGAGGCAAACCGAGATACGGCCTTCACTGCTAATAGCAGCCATGAGTTGCTTAAGCTACACTCAGATTTTGGTTAGTATTGATTGGTTTCTTATATTTGGCAAATTACCTCTTCACGGCAATAGGTTTGAACGTTCTTCGAATTGAGTGAAAATATTCTCTTTGACCACGACGACTGCAACTTAGAGGACGCATATAAACAACAAATATATCATATCAACTCACATTCTAGTTAGACGTATAGACACACGTCCTATCACTTGTTAATAATTAGTAATTAGTCAAGAATTGAAGGACCGTTGATATAGGTGTGAAACAGCAGTACGACATGAAGAAATAACAAATCACGTCATGAAAAAAAAGCTCTCTGATTCTGGAACTCTTTATCCTCTTCCAGCAATTAAATAAGTGCGAGCAGCAAAACACCAATCAGCAAACGAAAGAACACTCCCCCATACAGAAAAAAATTGGACGTAAATATATTATACATAAATTAGATAGAGATTAAAATACATGTTTTTGTATGCAATTGTGCGATCAACAGATAGATAACTATGCAACAATCTTGAAATAAACCGTGCGTAAATCAAACACCCTCCGCGTGACGGTAACACCTCAGGGCTTTCACGTATGACACGATCACCCCCCAGCTCGTCAACCTAAGTTACCCTCTTTGACTTTCTTACTGCTGTCATCATTATATAGTAGTATAAGCACATTGGCACCGACGGAAATCGTAAACATGTCTTGGGATAAAACCGAGAAATCGAAAGGAAGGGAGAACAAAGTTATGAACGCGATATAGGACAAGATTCGAGTTGCAGCTTGAATATATGTGGATTAAAAATACACTCAGTGATCAGAAAGTTCAGTTCTGAATCAAATTTTTGCTATAGGAGTCGGCGTCGAGAGGTCCAACCAAAATGTATTGGAAAAACTAGAGAACCACCTTAGCAGAAGAAATCAGTACGAAGTTTTCAAAGTAGCAGTCTACGACTGGCAAGGGAATAATAAGTAATTGTCTGTCATTTAAGGAAGGGAGACTGTAGTACGCAACAATATAATTGATTCTATGTTCAGTTGAATTAAAAGAACACGAATCACCTTAAGTGAGAAAGACATCGAATCCCGATTTGATTTTTGTATGGTTATTACTAAGTATGTAATAAGACATAAATATAAACATAAACCTACCTTTCCTCTCATAATCCACCCTGAATTATTCAGCCCGAGCCAACATATCAGCCCTCGGCCCTAGAATTATATGGGCTCGTCTTGCGCTGATACAGGGGGCTGATAATGGAATTGTGTATTATTCCCCCTATGTATTCTTGTAACCTACCCGGAATTTGCTTTTTCATTTGCACCGTAGATTTAATTACGATAGAAAGAAAGACTGATAAACATGGAATAAGGCAAATTACTAAAAATTCAATACTGACTTACAAGAAACTATACATAACAACAAGTAAACAAATAGTAATTTTTGATATTTGCGTGTAAAGGAAAGGGATAAACTTAAATAAATAAAAACACTATCTCCGACAATTTAATGTATAACGTATTAAAATAGTAAAATGTAATTCCTTGTAAAACTAATCTAAGAGAATATGTATTACTCAAATATAATATTAGTAAATAGGCATGTCGCCAAAAAGCAGAACAAAGTAGCATTGAAGTATTAACAACAAATGGACTCTTACTCGTCAGAAACAAATTTTAAATATTCAAATGATAGCAAATTTAAGGTAAAATTAACTGACAATTAGCGACTAGCGATGGACGGTAGAGATGTACAATTCGCAAACAACTCTTATGCTTTGACAGCACTAGGATAAAAGTGAACCGGACACATTCTACACAAAGCTATCAAGCGTTCCTGGCCTTAAATATCTGAGTTAATCTTGGTCCGGATGGTATGGCGCCAAAAAGCAAGCTATTTATGAATAGACATTAAAAACAGCAAAATTCACTTTTGGAATTAACTTAATTAACGGCAGAGAAAAATAGGTAATTGACATTTGAGGAAATTAATTTGTCATTAACAAATTACTCTGTAGATTGTCGGTGCATTCATTGATAATATGAAGCGACCCACTGATATATAATACAATTTGTCTCAGATTGTCAAAGCGAAAAAAATGCCAAAAAAGACTACTCGACTAAATATGTCCATGAAGACAAACTGATATACACTTAATGGTAACGAAAGAAATGGTTGACAACAGAGATTATGTCGCTAACTCCTAAGATGATTCTAGGCACCATGTTTAAGTCACCCGAGTTATATAGGCTACCCATTGCTTTCTTAAACAAAAAACAGCGTCCCGAAAATACGAAATTTCAAGTCGTTAATTGTGGAGAAGCAACCCAATACACATAGTTTTTTGTAGAAAACGACTCTGATCTGCCACCACACAAGAGGTATCGAGCCTGAAAGATAGCATATTAAGAGCATCGCTTGGGGTTTCTCTATTAGAAATATTTATGTAGTTTACTTATTGAGACCGGCTTCTCAACAGTTCCGTTGGTATTTCCTATGGCATAATGTGCCCCCTTTATCTGGACAGAGCTTATTTTTGTATTCATTATGAAGCGAGAAATTTGTACAAAAACTTGTACGGGATAAAAAACTAAAAAACTCGCCGTGTCTTCAACCTTACATATAGTAATATAGATATGTGATATCAGTACAATCACATTTTCAACAATAATGGTCCGGAACCTCGTTGGTCATAACTACCCCGAAGAAACTGTGTCGAGACGCAAATCAAGAGAACCACATAACACACAGAAGTGTATCTTAGAGCGATACCCCGCTGGTCCTCCTCAATATTTGCGAATATTTTTGACTTAAATGCATAGTCGACACCTCTCTCTAAGAGGCAGACTGACATTACTACAATTTAGAAACCAATGTAGTAAGCGTTGATCGACCATTTTGACATGTTTGCAATCGTAGCAAACACATCTTCTCCCTTTCTATGTAAGTAATATACCAGACTACACCATGCTTAGAACGTGGTCTGTCGTGATATATATGTGAGAATTCACCGAGTATAAGAAAGTTGCGATACGTACAAGGAGCATTTGGCTGATATGCGTATTGCGGATTTAAAGCGATGTAGCAGCCTGAAAACTAGCTAACAAAAAAGAGTATTAGTTAAGTTGCCAGGGTTATCATCTGAATCGTCGTTTAAATCCATGAAGTATGAAAGCACCTAGTTTCGAGCGAAATTCTGAGCGGTCGCTCATTAATGACCTATTGTAGATTCTTGTCCGATTAACAATTCATCGAACGTTAAAGTCATATGTTGACTGATGTGCGTTTCATACCCTTTGTTAGACTGTCATTGTATCCTACTAGATTTGTAAGCTACTGGGTAATCCCAGTTTACTTTATTCCGATGTACTCACCCCAAGGAGGCTTCCAGGCGGGTGTGCCTGGCTCGTGGTCAGTCAGAGGGTGCTTACTTCTTCCAATGTAGCACCCATGATCCTGCTACCCTTCTGCTTATTTGTCGGAGGTCCGTGCTGCCCTAAACAGACTCTCGATTCATGTAATATGTCTTGAATGTGGATATAATTATACGTGTTGAGCGACAATGGTTTCAACCGGTTCGTAGTGTATTCTTTCGCCCTTATCGCTATTCGAGTATGGCTGACGTTGTCTATTTTAGAGTACGTCCCACACTACTAGAGCTAAATGCTTTGTACTCTTTATGAGACCTACGAACGTTCGATTGTATCTCACCATGAGTATTGGTGACGATTGATGTATCAACGTTCACCAAACCGAATGTGGCGAATGTTAATATTAAAAGTTTGTGAGACATTAACGACGTGTTTTCGATCCATTTCTCTTCGATTACAATTACATGTATCTTCCATAAGCTCAGTCAGGTTGTAAAAGCATGCGTAGATTGGTAATATGCAGGTCCCCGGCTACACGTGGCGTTCTGAAATCCGTCCATCATGGGACTTTCTATGCCTTCATAGTTATACTTATGGCGCAGAAATTGACTGTTTGAAAATCATGGTTTTTGTTATTAAAAATTGTTTACATATTTCTCCCACCATTTCACTTATTTATTAATTGTTTAGGAGCTTGTATACTCACATGATTCATTCAGTATATTTTCATAAATCAAGGTATATCCAAGATCGTGCTGTTCTAATACTGAGTAACGAAACTTGTTCCCCAAGAATATGTGGGACGTGCTCTCGTCTTAAGTACAATGTATACTAGATTTTTGTTGCTCAAATAAATTTCTAAATGTTGTTCGACGGGGGTTAATTAGTCCCCTAGAGATCAATTAGCTGACGTTTATATCCTGGTATTGTAAACCGGTCAGGGGAACATAAGCTTTCTATTTTTGTCATACGCTGTAGTCTAGATTGGCTGTACCTGTTTCTGTTCATTCCTCTTCTTCGTCTGTCCTGATGTTTATCCAGAACCCTTACGTGAACATTTTTCTCCCTTTCAGCTTTGTCAGGAATGTCATATTGAAACTGCAGGGTTAGTTTCGAGTGTAACTAACTCATAAACAACAGCGAAGTACAAGTTTGGATATCTTCATATACGTTTGGTGGGACCTCGTCTTTACTGCAGAGTGTGAAAGAATAATTAATGTTTGACCATATTTTTCACATTCACACTGATAATTATAACAATTCGGGTATTGGGATCTGATTCTATTGATGAGGAAAGGAGATGGCTATAGTAAATATTACGCGCAGAACCTCAAAATTACCGACGGGTGCGACAAAATATGTCAACAAACAAACTCGCCTCCTGAGGTCTTGGCTTATGTAATTATAACATCGGCTCTCTCATCTGATGATATACAATTAAAACATAAAAAAAATAAAAAAACCCAAATATAGAAAAAAAAAATGAAATAAATAAATAAATATAACAACTCATTTCATTCGGAAGTATGTTAACGGCGAAGAACAAACAACAAATGCCCAGTGAAGAATATACAACAAAACGCACAGAATTTTTTTTATGTGTACGGGCGAGTTTTGAAAGTGAAAGCAATTCGGACTGCTGGCACGTCTGGTGTTACCTCTCGATTATTAATCACGCGCGAGAGTCACGCTATCCATATGTGTACAGACCTATTGTAGGACGACACGGTATAACAAAAAATAAACAGTATGTGCAACGTAAAAATATAAACTGAGATATGAATGCTCTTAGCAATTGGGTGTTTGTCGGTCTTGTGTTGTGCGCAGTTATTTGCTACAATCTTAATTGCCCAAGATATTACTCTATATGTTGGCTTCAAGAGAACCACAAGGAACAGTGTTTCAATCTCGTGCATAGCTTCGTTTCACTCAGTCAGATAAATGCGTATGAATTTAGTATCCTGTATCTTTCCAAATAAATCACCATAGTGATCGAATCAAATATTAAGTTGAGGGTCGGGGGAAGTACAGATTCTCGGTTGAAATCTGAGAGAATAATTTTAACATCTTAACGTGACATTCCAGGCTAAGTTGTGATATAAAATTTTTAAAAAAATTTCATGTTATTGAATTGAAGCGTTCGCTCAGTAATCAGAGAGTGATAAACCTTCAAACTCTCATTAACACATTCGCTGCGGCTTATATTGAAATGAAGTTATATAATACGACAAAGATCTCGCGCGCCAATACAATTTTCTTGTTAAAAATCCAATATGTTCACCTCAATACTATGACATTATTGTGGAAGCATCGAAAAATTCAAATAACTTTAATAAAATGATAATTGGCATTGATATACGACTCGCGATTATATCTGAATTCAAAGGTCAGATCCCACATTCAGCAAATTTCAATAAGATAACAACATTTCAGTCAATAAAAGGTGGGCTGGTGACCGTAAGGGAAATGAGGGGATA
>CAJDSM010087887.1:0-15178 GCA_903981925.1 Ostrea lurida
GGCTCACGGCGGGTGTGACCGTCAGCAGAGGATGGCTTTTACTCCTCCATGGCACCTGATCCTACTTCGCTTTGTCGGAGGTCCGTGTTGCCCACACTCGATTTTGTATATGTTGTTGGGATTACTGATTACGTTTGACCACAATGTTAACTTCGCCTTTTTGTATTGCTACCACCACTTAAGTACATGCTGAATAGTACGAACATTTATAAACTTAGTTACTTGACAATTGTGTTGGGATTCCAACACACCCCCAAATTGCCCCCCCCCCCCCCAACCCCAGCGAACTCTACTCGTCCAGACTTTCTGTTTATACATGTATGTAAACATGATAACCCTTTGTTCATATTTTTGTTTGATAAAATGCACTTAATGACCCTGTCACACGCCTCAGATGAAACTTTACTCGTCAAGACCTTTAATTGATATGTCGCAAGATGACCATTCGGTCGTTTTAAATTGTGCACTCAATGACCCCCTACCCCGGTCGAAACTCAATTTGATTACGTCACCACTTCAGACATATTTATTTTTTAACTAGAACACCCATCGGGGCTGAATTCTATGCATTTAATGACCCTGGGAACACCCCAGCATGAACTCATACTCATGGATACCTTCAAATTTATATATCACACGAAACCCTTGGGTCAATTTTTATATTTTGCACCTAAAGACCCCCAGAACACCCCAGGGCTGAACCCATCAATTTTGGCATTTTAAAGTATTTGGCCACTAAATAACCCCCCCCCCCCCCCCAGGTTTGAACTCTACTCGGTGGAGACGATTCAATTTGAATGTCACACGGATGTTCCTATTAGCACTAATGACCGTAGAACACCCCCGCGGCTTGAACTCTTTTGCACTTAAAGTTTTACCCCGAATACCCCAGTGTGAACTACTACGCATTGGAGACCTTTAATTTGATATATGCACACGATGCCCTTCGGTACAAGTTTTGGAATTTTGCACTTAATGGACCCCCAGAGCACCCCTGGTGCTGAATCATCAATTTCAAGTATGAATGCACCCCTTCGAAGCCACCCTCTATCCACTGTCAGAAGTGTTGCCTCGATTGGTTGAGGCGTTATCTCACGTAATCATGTAGAAAAAATCATCCAAAGAGTTGGAAGAATTTTAAAACTGAATAAAAACTCCGTTACGCTGTTACGGATTACCTGTGGTCATCCATCAGGGTGTAGTACTAGGTTATCTGTGGTCATCCATTAGTGCAACAGCGCTATTAAGTTACCTCGGGTCATCCATCAGAGTGTAAGCAGAGGAAGATTACATGTACCTGTGGTCATCCATCATGTTTTCTACTTTTGCTTCTTTAATGAATTTATTTTACTGCGTAGATAAAAAGGTGGATTACCCTTGGTACGATATCAGCCTACATATTACCTTTCTGCCGGGCGGCAGCACTTAAATCGCACCCTCGTCGAGGTGTTACATCATGATCGATGATATTTATTGATCCAAATCATATACCTATACAATCTACACGATAAGGATCCTCAACTGTTCAGATATTTAAATTGAATGATTGTAATGCGAGGACTATTCCTTCATTACCTCATTGGATATCTAGCATTATAAACATTGAGTAATTGTTATAAATTTGTTCTGTTGAAGCATGTCACCTCATCAGGTATTATTATTTTAACAGGTTATAGTAACTGAATGTGGACATTATGATGGGGTCCTGCATACAACTATTTATCATTGTTATACTGGTAAGATGAAAGGGCGTTTTATAATAAAATGGTCTTGTCCCAATTGTAGCTTAAATATTTTGTTCGTTTAATATCTTTGTGTACGAAATGCGATCGTCACAATTGTATCAATTCTTATATTTTCTCCAAAATTTAATTATGTGTTTTATCTTATGATTTTTAGACAGGAACTACTATCCCAAGATCTTGCAATGAATCAAATACCACATACAGATTTGTTGATTCTTGTCCAGCAACGGAGACTGAAGTCAATGAGAGGGCAAGGATAAAAGACTGTGATAGCTTGGCTAAATCTCAGAACTGCACAGATCCATCCAAATTCAAGTATCACTGTGTTATAAATGTCAAGGAGACACAGCTAGTGGAAGTGTGTGCACCTGCGTATTTCATGCTTGGTAATTGGTTTTGTATAAGCATTTTATATCCTTTGTTATAAAAATATTTTTCAGTTTTATTGTTTGCATATTCTACTTATATGTTAGTGATAGAACCATTGTTTTAAAATGTTCAGTATGAACATATCTTTTTGAAATCACTTACAATTATTTTATGCGGAAAAAGAGTTGGGTACGGTAATCATGACACATCTGCTCAGTTATGATATCTTATATTTTATCGATCCAGATAATTTGTTCAAGGCCTGTGTATAGAAATGACTTTTGTTTCGGAAAATACACACGCGTCTTGTAGAGTCCAAAACAGGAATAGTGATCCAGATTTTCATAAAATTTACTGTTTCTGCTACGTTTCAATAAAGTTTTCTCTATAGCCAAAACAATATATGTATACCAAACGTCCATGATTATGTCATGTTTTAGTGTAGATCCAAAATAACACAAGTAAAATGTAATACTAAAGTGTGTCCAATTTCATTTTTAATATAAAATGGCGAAAAATAAGGTATTAAACGTAATCATAGTCCCCCAAAACACATACAAAATCGAGTGTAGGGCAACACAGACCTTCGACAAAAGCGAAGGCAAAATTTTATACAAAATAAAATTTTCTATAACGAGTTTATGTCTAAACACAAAATGTTATGAAAATCCGGATTATTGCTCCGGTTTCGGACTCTATATATCAAGAAGCACGTGCATTTTTCAAAACAAAAGTAATTTCTACACAGGAGCTCTTAAACAATATTTTTGACCAGTAAATTATAAGATATATAACTTTGGGGGTTGTTTCTACGCGCGGACAGGGTGTGCTATGGTAACCATACCCAGCTCTTTGTGTCATATCTAAGAATTGCTGGTTTCATTTGACTCACTTCAAAATAAATGATAAAAACACCCAAATGTTTACTATTAACAAATGTTCTTGGCGCACATGTATGCAATAAGGTTAAATAAACACAAAGAATTACTGCATAGAGAAAAAAGTATAGTTCAACAGTTTGTCTGTTGTAGCATGATAATTCATTCGAGGCTATTGACCCCGCCCCCCCCCCCCCCCATTATCAAACTTATTTGTAAGTAGCTTACCTTGATTTGAAAACTAATCATAGGCCGAGCAAAATCTTGCGTATCAAATAAACACCACAACCAGGTGGTAATGTAATGTTTTATATAAAGTCTTGTTAAAAGTTAGCAGTTTCCAAATGATGTAGTCGTTATAACGATATAATTAACTAATCAACCTGCCATTGGGTCGAATGTTCTCTGAGATGTTCCATACATACTTTTAGACCGTTCTATACACAGTGATTTTAACTTTCCCGTTTTCCTCATCGAAATACAGCCTCAGTGGCACCCGATCCCACCTATTGTGTGTCCGGGAATCCATACTTGTGAAATTGTTCACTGTTTGTTATCTTTACTGTACCATTAATCGTCTTTTCAAAATGTGATCTTTCAGGGTATTGCCCAGAATACAATGTTGATGGTGCACGAATTCAAGACCATCATAACAGAAGGTGTACAAACATGTCAACACCTTGTCCATACCGATATATTTCTACTGATGCATATCTTTGTAAGTGAATCATATCGCTAGAGTTCGATTTCATTATAAAAGAGGAAATAAATAGAACCATAGATATAGTGTACCTAAGTTCGCCCATGAATAAAATTGAAAAAGGAGATATATTCACACGTGATAACTCTACATTACTTACCAAAATTAACCAAGTTTATCCCAAAACGTCGGTATGCTTCCAGAGAAATTCAGAAAATGCCCAAATTTTAGCTGAGCCCTGGCAATGTACCAAGAAATAAAACATCTGCTTAGCAGCAAATTCACAGAATGTCCAACAATATACATCATGTTGAGTTGAATGTCTTACCACAATTCATAAAATGAACTCCATTACATTTCCAGGTGTAAAATGAATTGTAAGACCGTCTGCTCTTCTATTTACCTCGGCCCTTGTGGTGATCCTGGCTAGAATAGGTCCTCAGTACCCCTTGCTTTTCGTAAGAAGCGACTAAATGGGGCATTCCTTTGGATGAGACCGCAAACACTGAAGCCCAGTGTCACAACTAGTGTGGCACAATAAATAACCCTCCCTGCTGTAAGGCCATAAGCGCCGAACATAGGGGTAAATTTTGCACCTCTTCACCGGAAATTGTAACGTCTTCATATGAGTGAAAAATTCTCAAGTGGGACGTTGAAAAACATGCAATCAATCATTTACGTAATTCGGCCATTTTAACTGGTGGCATTAATTAGCCCCCAAATGACCTCAATTCTACAGGACTCGTGAAGTTTTTGGAAATAATTACGGGAGGCCTCTGCTCGTGGACTGTTAGTCCCTGAGGGCCTCTACAGCCCAGTTGCTATGTACTATGTTACTAGCTTGAAATGCGGATATGTATTGAACGGCAATAGTACAATTATAAATTCAAATCAAAATTAAGGTATCTCCCTCAGGCATAGCTCTGATCCTCCGAAGTATTTGGCTCCAGTCTTTGGCACTACATTGTTCACTTTTATAAATGTTTATTTTCATGTTTCGGATTTCCAACATTTCGGTTTGAGCATCGCTGAAGAGACATAATTTGTCGAAATGCGCATCTGATGCATCAAAAATGGTACCGTATATGATTTCTATTATAACCCTTGGGTCGAGGCCTCTGCAGGTGAACTGTTAGTTTCCGAGGGTCTCTACAGCCCAGTTGATAAGTACTATGTAACTAGCTTGGAAAACGGATAATAGTAAAATTAGAAATTCATATCAAATTACGGATTATTTCCCTCAGGCATAGGTCTGATCCTCCGAAGTATTTGGCTCCAGTCTTTGGAACTAGATCGTTCACTTTTACTTTCATGTTTCGGATTTCCAACATTTCGATTTGAGCATTGCTGAAGAGACATAATTTGAAATGCGCATCTGGTGCATCAAAATTGGTACTGTATATGATTTATCGTATAATGTAGATTTATAACATGTGAATATACTGCTATGCAGAGTATAATATTATTCCATTTGGTTTATTGTGAGTGTTTTTGTATCATTGGTGACAGAGTAATGACAAAATGTTCCATATCTAGGAAAATCCACCCTGTCATCACAAACATTGATTATTTGGCAACACAGTTAATGTCTGTTGATGTTTTCTGACTGATTCAGTTTCCCATGTTTGCTTTATAATTACCTGTTTTGATACAAGAGAGTTTTTATAGTTCCTGAATGCCAAGAGCTCGTGCAAAGAAATTTGACTACATCCAGGTATATATATTTATACAGCTAAAAAAATAATGTTCTCTAGTCAAAGGATTCTATCAAAATATTTGTTTCAAGGATTGTCAACGAGTACAACAATTTTTTGTTTAAAACTCAAAGCCTACGATCACCTCCTCTAGCTCTTTCAGGGGTAAATTTCAGGTATTTCCCAATAATTAAATATATGTTGCTTTCAGTTGCAAATCAATGAAAAATCACAATCACATTTAAAAAGTATACTAAAGAGAATTTATTGTAGATCATGATTCTAATATTTCTGGATATTATTCATGATATCTCATTATAGTGAGTTTATTTTGAAAAAAAAACCCCATATCTTAATCGACGTTTTATTTCGCGTTTCATTTTCTATGTAGTAATGCACCACTATCACCTGCTAATGGTGTGTATGTATCTCAGTTGATTCGATACGCAAGAGCATGTCATGAGTATGAGGAATGTTTAAAGCGAAGCCAACTACTAACAAAAAGTTGATGTTACAGGTTATAACGAATCTCGGCAAAATCATAAATTTGCAAATTCTACGGTCGCTATAATGTATGTGTTTTTTGGGTCTATCATACGTTAATACATTGTTTCTTCGCCATTTTATATACATAGATTGTTGTTGTCGCGCATTTTAATGTTAACAATTAATATGTATTGCAATTTAGAGATTGATTATGTTTCCCTTGACATGGAGGATTGTAGAACTTTTATTTGTTTTTTTAATATGGACTCGTTTTGTGAGTAGGAGCGTCGAATTACCGGCGTTAATTTTGTGCAGGGGGTTGAAAAGTTCCTCTAAATAAAGGGGTAAATTCATGATACCGTTCTTAGTGTGTGAACTATCGCGTTTTCTAACACTCAGAGATTTGTAACGTGTAGCGGTTACCCATCCAGTTGTTGACCATTCTTGTCGTTGCTCAACTTGCGTGATTAAGAGAGGAACCCTGCCATATCGCCAGAAAAGCTAGCGAGGCAGTATAAGTTCCCTTTATACTGTCCACTACATAATTTATATCTTTAGACTTTCACGAATATAGATCACAATATTTGAAACTGATTGGGATGATCAATCATAACTAATTTCTCCACATATAAATTCATTGTGTTCAATTTTTGAAGAATTTAATAACATCTGTGCCATTCTCATCAATAGTTTTATGATATCGATATATTGGGAATCCTGGTACCCTGATCAATATTGGTTATGCGGTGTAGGAATACATACTGTGGTGTTATGAACTAGCTATCATATGAGTAATACATGTATCTATTGTATAAAAGGGTAAATGTGTGATAAAATCATTATGAATATCAACACCAAAAATAAGATTGATCAAACGAAAGACTATTATTCATGAAATCCGTTTTCATTTTGATTGATTTCAGGGATTGCATTCAAGTTGTGGTTGCTTATGGCGCTACCACTTTCATTGCACTCTGTTTAGCTGCATTCCTGTACGTGTGCATTTGGAGACGAAAAGGCAAGTTAATAAAATGTTTGTCTATAAAAACCACTAAAGTAAGATTACAAGCAATCAATTCAAAAGTTTGGATAACGTCCAGTTTATTGGATTAAAACATCATTTGTTGGAGAAGTTAGATTTACTTTATCTTGGAAAAAAAACTATATACATGTACCTATCAGCATGCACCAAAAGAGAAACTGCTTAAAATATTGAATAGAAATGAGAAATCACATTGTAAAATGATGTGATTTTAACAATCGTCAACCTTTTAAGCATTATATTCGGGCATGATGATTTTTGTTTGGTCAGGCAAAATTGATAGAAATACCTGCATGAAGGGCATGTATTCAATAAAAGTTTTCGTGAAGACTGTAATAAATACCTGTACTAGTCTGAAGAGCAACATGGTATCCCTTCAAGATTTCCACTCTAGTCTTGAAAACATTGTTCAGTAGCATTGCCTCCATTTGATATGTATTGCACTATACCGTCTGCATAAGGTGAAGTAACAGGATCACCAGGCTGAGCTAAAATGTTCACACTGTGTGGAAAAGGTGCAGCAACAGGGTCTCCCTTCACTCTTGTCTTGGGAACATGTGCCGTAGCATTGACTCCATTTGATATGATCACCAGGCTGACCCATAATGCTCACAATCCTTGGAAAAGATGTAGTCTCCCTCCGAGATGCCCACTGTAATAGTTGCAAATGTAGTTTAATCATTGTAACTAATTTTTAGCTCAACTGTTACATGCACTAAAATCATCTATTTTACGTAATGAGCCAATAAAATATACAGAGGTACATGATCTATTTGCTGAAATCAGCGTGCCGTCTGGATCATGACTATCCTTCCTCTCAATATAGATCTAATGATTCTCGGCGTGGAGTATCAACATGCGTGTGCATAGTTTATAGTAACACCCGTATTGTGAAATTGCGCAATAAATATTGTGGTCATTAAACATCACGACAAAAACTATCCAAGATCTTCTCAATGGTATTTTTTCGATTTCATGATTTGGTAGATATACATTCTACTGATTCTAGTACTGACAAGGTCAATGGAAGCGACATCTGTGTTTGATACAGTAATGTTTAGTACTAGTATATGTGCAAGTATATGAAAATGTGAATTAACACACTTCTTGAAACATACACTTCAAGCAATTTTACTCGATCGAAGCAAACCTCAGGTAAACAAATTATGAAAATATTCCTGTAACTGACATTTAAGAATAATTCCATAAATGTATTAGCTTTCAAATACGCTGGACAAATACTGTAAAAACTCTTTGAGTTATCACGTCAAAACAAAAATTTCCATAACAACAAAGACACTGTCATACATTCATATACAGACGAGGTAACGCGAATCCAGAATTTACTCGTATAGGTATCTTCCTTTTTTGTAAAGTAGTTTTATGGAAAGTTTGAAAACTGTATTGTGAGAACTCTTTGAACAAAAATGTTAACCCACCAAAGATGTTGACATCAGACAGACAGTCAATGTGCTATTAACCCAGAATTTATACACTTTTGCCTCTTATTGTAGAGTACAATTGTGCAAAGATTCTAAACTGTACAATAAAAGCTTTTTTGAATCATCGCATCACAACGAAAATATTGACGGACAGACGGACGGACAGACAGACAGTGTGTTGTGAACCCAGAATTTAAACACTTCCACCTTTTATTGTAGAGTACAATAGTGCAAAGTTTCAAAATTGTACGATTTGGGTAACAGGCGTTGTGCATTTTTATCCACATGGCTCATTCACATTTTTATATTCACCATAACACCATGATCGCAGACTTTCATGTGATAAAGAAGTCATTTACTACAATACAATATTGAGTGGGACTGGAGTGTCCCTCATACCGTACTTATCGAGTGAAACTTGTTCATTAAATATTGATGAAGAGCATATGGTTCAACTCTCCAATGAAACACCGAGTGATTATAATTCTGTTATTTTTTTTTTTCATTTTGGCTAATATATAACAAATATGATATTTGCATGATAAAAATATACTTTGCAAATATATACGCAACATGAAAAAATAATTTGTTATTGCAGATAATCCGGGAGAATGAGTCAAATCATGAAAACTGTTATTCAGGTTTTTGGTTTTTGTTTCAACAAACATTATAAAAAAAATCAACACACTAGTTTTTATTCAAAATCCAACATTATGTGGTTAATAAACTTTTGATGAAATCAAAATTGATCACGTCAGGCACTATTGATCTTTGGTCATGGTCACAAACACAAAAACACACACATTATGTACTTCATTTAATCAATTTCAACATATATACCCCAATACACATATATATGAAACTCATTTAAGAAATCTTCATATCTAATTTAAATTACCAGATACAGATCAATGGGTACTCTGTTATAGTGTGACAAAACAGATCTCGAACACAATAAGGGACCGATATTGTATCTTAACCCTGCCATGAATTTCCTCACCGCCACTGAGAGATTTGTTTTCGATATTTGCTTATCCATCAGGAATCGTCTGCAGACATTGGAATAAATGTCCTTCACACGTTTACTATATGTACTCTTATCCTTGTCAAAGAAAAATGTTATTCAAAAATTCTGCATGTACAATCTTTTTTCTCTACTAAATAATTTAAATTTGTGTTAGTGGTAGAGTTGAAATGTTTACATTTATCACTAAAACCATATGTCATGTAAATTGAACCCATGTACAACATTTTCTATCATTACACTATTTCAATTTTTCCACACATCTTCATACTAAATACCAAATTATCATAATTCAAAAAGTGTCCACTTGAATTTCAATTTTCAGTTAAACATTATTTTAATTTTTAACATCTAGCTGTCCTTCTTAAAATGCTTAGTAGTGTTTATATTAGATTACATGGCTATTTTCTCACCATTGTTAAAAACAATTTTATCAATACTGAATTATACTTTTACAATTTTATCAATAATGCTTTAATGTAAAACATCGGCAAGCTGCAACATGAAACGCAGATACAAAAACACAAAGATTGTCGGTGTGTATTCAGAATATCATGTACCGCTCTTGTACAAGCGACAGATTACCGGTATATGATTTTATTGAATACACAATGGCGACTTGCACAAGGAACATGCAATTCAGAATCTGTTGAAGTCTTAGTACAAAATATTTTGATGTCTAATAATATGAACATTATAATCGATTTTTGAAAAGTTTGACTTTAAAAATTCGTGTATGAGTATATAAAGAGAGCAGTCTGCTTTTGAATAGTATTTGTGGCAAGATTTACAAAGTAAATAGGTGTATTCTGTCCTCTCTTTATCGCTTAGTCTTGCTCTGTTTAAAGGTATATCAGTTTGCAATAAATTTTGAAAGTTAAATAAATAGTTTGATTATCATTTAAGTCCTAATATTCAAGAAAGGAATCTTAATATGATGGTGCATTAAAAATCTTTGAATGTTATTTTGATGTCACGAGTGCCCTATGAAACATTATTACGTCAAATATTCATCAAATACAATTCCAAACTGAAAGTAACTCTAAATTCTGCTCTCTGAACCTCTCCTGGTTTACGAAAGATCCCTACTGATAAGTATACAGAAATAGATCAATGAATGCATCCATAGTCAACAGGGAATTGATTATCATACCTTATTTGGAAAAAAACCCATTGTAAATTAGCACACAGAAACATGTGGCAGTTAAAGAGACATAATCATACATGACTTCCATTAACTAACAATTGCTTGCCCTTAAGGTCATTCGTAATATTCATTATATGTATATATATTTTTAAGATTATTCTTAATGTAAAACCATAGTACTTTGATATTCTTTAAGAAAATAATCAGACTATATTACCTGAGTTTTGGAAAAGATAACAGATGATGAAGAATTTAATTTGTACAATTATTTATATGTGACGTCCGAGTATCTCTTCTTTGAAGAAAGCAAACGCAATTAACACCTGACATATACATACAAAAAGGCGAAGTTAACATTATGTAAAACGCAATCACAATCCAAAAAACATATACAAAATCGAGTGCAGGGCAACGGACCCCCGACAAAAGCGAAGGTAGGATCAGGTCCATGGAGGAGTAAGCATCCTCTGCAAAAACACTGTCAGTTGTTGTATGATTGTATTTTCATCATCATCATCAAATGATTCTGAAGGGATTGAATGATATGTGAGTTTTCTGTTACACTTATTGTCAATATTGGAGATCGAATTTTTTATGTCCTTAAAACAAAAGCCGATCACTGTAGCATATCATAGAATACTTTATCATTTCCTTTGTGAATTTGGACAACGACATTCTATTTTGACTCTGGTAGGAATACACCTGGAAATTTCTACGGTTAAATATGGATTATGACAGAAAAAACCGTGAGACGGGTCAAGAGGATATTAATGACAGTGGGGCCTCAAGCAGGGAGTCGGAAGAAATTCCTGAAAAAATAATCATTGGAAGTGGAGGCATCAGTGGGTGAAGCTCTGCAGCTATAGAAATTGATGAAATAGAAAATGGTAATGGGTTGGAAAATGACAAGGAAGATGATATCTCTGATGCCAAGGGTCAGAATGAAAGTGCATGTAGGTCACCATTAAGCAGTCTCCAGACCGGACAGCAAAACGATTACGAAGATGATTTTGAAAATGAATCAGACGATGATGAAAAGGATGATGTTCACAGAAGATGAAAGTAATGATGATGAAGATGATGACAAAATTAGAAGTGTAAGAAATGGAGAGGTGGACATTTCATCGGAAAATCTTCAAAATGGGTATCTAGAACTGCAAGACGGAGAGAGAGCTCCCAGCTCTAGCAATGATGATCCGATGGTGGTTTACAAAGACAGAGGGTTGGTCATCAGCGACATGTTCTCCGACTTCAACGAACAATACCTACACCAATCTGACAGCTTCAATTCCGACCCCAAGTCCATGACCCTCGGATCCACATTTGACCGCCTAAGGTCTGTCTATACTCGCCCAACAAAGTCACGACAACTGACCCAGTTAGCTATACAGTCCCAATCTCCAAGGTCAAGGCCATCCCGTGGTTTTTACTGATGAACTGCATGTATGAGCTAGGTCATGTGCACTGAAAATCCAATGAAATCCATTACAGTATACCTGTTTAAAATGGCGAAGTAAACAATGTGATCATCGTAATCATAGTCTCCATAACATACACAAAATCGAGTGTACGGCAACACGCACCTCTGACAATAGCGAAGGCAGGATCAGGTGTCATGGATTAGTAAGCATCCTCTGCTGCCCGGTCACACCCGCCGTGAACCCGTAGTCAAAACAAAGTAAACGGGGTTACCTGTCGTCAAATCTAGTACGAAAATGGCAGTCTAACAAAAGGTATGAAACAAATCAGTCAACATATGACTTAGTGATAATTTTTAATCGCAAGCAAGGTCATTATAGCGACCGTAGAATTTGCGAAATGATGACTTTAGACGAGATCTGTTATAACCCTGCAACATCAGTGAAATATCCAAATACGAAGCAGGTCTTTCAGATTCTGTGGTGTCCTTTATTTCGAGTTCGCCAGGATATATCAAATGGACATAATTGTGAAAATTATGATTGTTAATTGATTGTTAATTAATAAGAGTGTAATATACTGTTAATATTCGTATCTGATATTGCTTTTGAAAGCTATTACAAATGTTACCAACCACATAACGAATTATATATTTTGGATAGAAAAGTATCCCACCGAGATTTGTGACAGATTTTTTGAAGATTTTATACTTAAGGCACTTCAAATAGTTTTAGAAAATAACCACTTTCAATTTGCTGAAGAATTCTATTCTCAAATCAAAGGTACCGCTATGGGGACTAAAGTTGCACCCACCTATGCAACCTTAGTAATGGGTTACCTGGAAGAACAACTGAAGAATAAACTTCCTGAAATATTCGATTAAATTTTTTTGCAATATATTCGCCGTAACTGGAAAAGATACCTGGACTATATCTTCATTTTTTGGAATAAAACTGCAGATGATTTACGAAAATTCCACGCTGAAATGAATCAATTCAATTTAAGATGGATATGAGTGACAAGGAACTACCATTTTGGATCTTTTAATTATCGAAGATAATACCAATATAACCACGGATCTTTATTGCAATGAAACTGATTCACATCAATATTTGGATTTCCGTTCATGTCAACTTTCCTATACAAATCGTAACATTCCATGCAACATGGCCAGACGGATATGTGCAATAATAACGGATACTTCTTTAGAATCAAAAAGATTGGAGGAATTGAAAGAATACCTTAAAAGACAACATTATCCAGAAAACCTCATAAATGACGGAAGTTACCAAGCACGGAACATACCAATATCAACCTCACGAAACTCCTGTCATGAAGAAGAAAACAATGTAAACAACGATATTCCGTTTGTAATTACTCATAATCCATAATCCACGCAACCACAATATGTTTGGAACCGCTAGAAGATTTTTTCCTGTATTAGAACAGTCTCAAAATCTCAAAAATCTCATAAAAGAATCTCAAATAAAAAACAGTAGAAGACAAGCACCCAATCTGAAGAGGATTCTAACGCGCGCCTGATTTTCCAGAAAAAAATCTACGTCCGTTAAAAATGTGGAGATCCACGATGCGGTACATGTCATCATTCAGAGAAGGAAGAGAAAAAAATCTTAATGCGGCAAAAATTAACAGCCTAATTTCAACATCATCACAAGTCAGAAAACTTAATATACCTGCATGACCTGCCTACCTGTCAAGAAAATTACATCGGACAAATCAGTAAATTAAACGCTCGTGTGCACGTCCACAAGCAGCAAATCCGCGATCCAAGTATTCGAAATTAGCCTTGTTCAGAACATTTTGCGAATTGCGGTAAGTCAATGAATTTTAAAATATTCCTTTTTACAAAATGAACAATGACTTTGAAATTTCAAGAATTGCAAAGGAGGACTATTTTATAAAATTTTAATCAAAACTTAATAGAAAATGATTTAAAATTGATACTACGTGTGCATCTAATTGTTTTCTATTATTCTATTAACCAGTGTTGTGCATTATATGTATTGATGTGTGCATTGTGACCTAGCTACCGTCTTTAAGATGACTCACAAAAAGACAATTAATTACGTGTGATATGTTGACGTTACTTAGCAGTCAGATTTCATTTTATAACTGTCTGAAGAGGCATTAAAGCCGAAAGCGCTACGTGGAAATGTTCGAGTTTGTGTTACTTGACTTTATTTATTGGAACACACACACACCACACACACAACACACACACACACACACAACACACACACACCACACACACACACACACACACACACAAACACACACACACCACATACACACACCACACACCACACCACACACACACATACATACATACATATATATATATATAATATATATAGAGAATAATACATACCTATTCCATATCACACCCTGTATCAGCCCGAGACACCAATATCAGCCCAAGGCGAAGGCCCGCAGGGCTGATATTGGTCGAGGGCTGATACAGGGTGGATATGGAAATAGTATGTTTTATTATGTTTATTACATACTTAGTATTAACAACAAAACAAGTCATTAAAACAATAAATTTAATCAACTTTAACAATATTCATGTACATGTGTATACTACATAAATGATGAAGCGGTAAAAGCAAAGGTTCCGGAACGAGGTGTTCCGCACGCGGAGGGCTGATTGGATTTGCAGGCTGATACAGGTATCAGCCCTAGGGCTGATACGGCTACTGTGATGTCATCTGTATCGCAATGCAAAAAACCTGTATTAATACTAAGTATGTAATAAATATATATATCAGACATGGGGCGAATTACATTGAAAAGTAATGCATTACATTACATTATTCAAAAATTTAGCATTATCTTACCATTACCATTACTCTAGTTTCTAAAAGTCAATGCATTACATTACCATTACTTTTGGGCCAAGTAATGCATTACCATTCCATTACTTTTCTACCCCCCCCTCCCTCCCATCCCAAATCTCGATGAAACTGTCTATATCACAAGTAACACATCAACATAGGGTCGTGAACTACTATGTATATTTAGTCTTGGTGATTGCATTTATAATCATATGGAGTTTGGAGAGAGAGAGTCCTAAGCTCTGTGTAGTGTCTATATAAACACAGTCTGTTGAGCACTGGTTCTCCAATCAAGAACACTGTTTATACATGTACTCATCACAAAAAGACATGTATATACCACAATGTACACACACTAATTAAAGTCCCTAAGAGTG
>CAJDSM010087889.1:0-11629 GCA_903981925.1 Ostrea lurida
ATGAGAGACTGCGATTTATAGGCACACATTTATAGATCCGTTCTCAAAATTTAGGTGGTCAGTTTCTGATACATTATGTAGAAATCTGTCGAAAACATGTCTTGAATGTTACGAAGTAAATTATAACGTGTAAAAATCTGTTCATGTTCCTTCATTATACCTGTTTTTGTTATTGGTTATGTTCTTTAATCTAAGTTTAATACTTTCATAATTTATGTAATGCCCCAAAGTGATAATAAAATCTTCAAAGTTTCCAAGTCTTTAACATTACGAAATCGCGCTGTGATCCGTTTTTCGTTCGCATGCAGGACAATCGATAACTAAGACCAAACCGAAAACTTTGTACATTTATCAAAATATAAGTGACGATTCTCTCACCAAGAGGTGCGCGTACGCAAAGCTTCACTTACACGTGTAGTGAGAGAAGCGCAATCGGAACCCCTGGGTAGAGAATGATATAAGGGATCGATCATTTATTCAACAACAATTTAAAATCACTGATTTCCTCTTGTAAACAAGTGTCAGTACAATGCCTTGATGAATCTATTAAAAAGAAATTGTTTACTCTCTCTCTCCACGGCTAGGTGCAACAGGAAACATATATTCGTTGAATGTGAATAAGATCTGCATCAATATTCATTTATAAAACATGTCTTTTCCGCAAAATAGATGAAAAATTATTCCCTATACTGAAAATTGAGATTGATCATTTTTATTTATGACTTCTGCTCTCTCCTTCCTACGAGAAATACAAAGGCTATGATAAAGCAAGAGTAATCAGCCATTGGGCCATTAGAATTTCAATGACAGAACGATTCCTTTGCATGCAATAACTCTCTCTCTCTCTCTCTCTCTCTCTCTCTCTCTCTCTCTCTCTCTCTCTCTCTCTCTTAAAATAGCAATTGCATGTTTGATACATGAAATTCCTTGTTTAAACAAAAAGGATATGGTAACCTTATATCCATCACTCTCGAATTTGCTCCAATATGTCATCAAGTAGGTTCAATATATTGGATTTCTTAACTGAGTTTTGATTGGTTTATTCGTGTGATCAAGTAAGTTACCTTGCTCATCTGAGGCCATGAGAAATGTTTTCTTTAAAAAACTTAATCGATGAGTTAAGTGACCATGTGCATCTTGGAGAATAATTGAGAAAATCTCTAGACAAGTTTCTATTTTGTGCTCTTAAGAAAATCAATGTCACAAATTGAAGTGGAGATTCTGTAACGTGCTGACGCGACACGGGTCCTCCGTTTTTAAGGTCCCACGATTCTCACTTCTAAATGCCAGCTTTTGGCAAATGACGGTCACTTCCTATGTTTGCATCCCTTAAATTTGACATAAGAAACGAGTCTTATAATGTTTGAAGCGCATTGATGAAAAGGTTTTCTATCCAATTTTCCCTTTGATACGGCCATCAAGAAAGGAATAAAACGACTTATTGATATATTTGAAAAGTAAAACATTAGTTTCTCTCCTAAAAAAAAGGTTTATTATAAACGTTTTTGAAATGGCGCGGAGGGATACATGTACGTAAACAACTACATTCAAAATGGCCGTGGTTCAGGTCAAGTAGAGTTACATAAGAGGATAAGCGGAGATGTTGAACTCTGGTTGTGTCATGGAAGCGATGTCCAACTCGTAGGTTTTCTTTGATGCCGTAATCAAACAATTTTTCGGCCAATCAAAATCGTCGTAGTTTTATCAAGACAATAAAAATGATGCGGCCATGGCAAGAACGAGACTAGAATTCGCGATCCCCGATTACGAGGTGAATCTTCTACCACTCAACTACCGCGACCAGTGCTAGCTTTTTGTATAAAATCATGTTTCTGAGTATTTTTAGAATGAAATAGCATATCTTCCCAAAAGTTATAGATGTCAGATTTACAAGCGATGCGTGTCATCTAATTCCAGGAAACGGGGGAATGTGGCCGCGGGATCACATCAAAGAAACAGCTCGCAGTACAAGGTCGATCAGTCCTGTGACAAATAGAAGAATGTGAAATAAATAGCTTAGTTCCATGACATTTTACATCAAACACAGCACCAAGGCTAGCGTGATTGATAACTATCCGTCCATATAAGTGCTACGATTCACAGTTTTGACCTTTTTCCCCCACCAACTTGAAATACTTAAATTAATTACTGATTTTTCTCCGTTATTAACTTTCGAATTCATATGCCGCTAATACGTTAAGTTGTTACCAGAACATGTGCTTGGCAATATGACAGGTGACAATTTTCCATGGTCTAACATATCTATGATAAGAAACCTACGCTGTATTAATTAAAAGTCGCATGTAGCATTCTTATGTAGGTGTCATATGTTTTTAACATGTGATATAGGTTCCATAACCTCTTTTCTTTAGCTCGAATTTGAAAATTAGGGAACGAGAATTGCAATAATCGGACATCTCAACCATTCGATACGCGAAAGCATGTTCGGTGCATGGTAAATATTCAAATCGAAACTGGATTCTGACAAATAAGTTGATTTTAAAGGGTCTCAACAGTCTCATTTTAAGTACTTCGCAAATTCTATGGACGTGATAAGGATCTTTTTGTAAATATAACCTGTCACCTGGTGGAAATACAGTCTGACGTGTTCTGTACCAATTGTTTGGCCGTTCTTTACAGATCTTGGATTGCAGATTACATGATCCAGATATATAGGGCTCATTGTCACGGCAAGTGTGACCGGTCAACAGGGGATGTTTACTCCTCCTAAGATCTGATCCCACCTCTGATGAGTCCAGGGGTTAATGTTTACCCAACTCTTACTCCTCCTACGCATCAGATCCCACCGTCACGGCTCCTCCAAAGAATATGATCCCACCTCTGCTGAGTCCAAGTGTCCGTGTTTCTCAAGTCATAATTTTGTATTCATGAGATTGATCCCTGTTATCTTCCCAATTTCTGGTAACCACATTTAATGTTGGTTTAGCAAAGTGCGGCAGAATTGTAACATAAACTGAATGTTCATTCCACCTATAAATTAACGTAGTAAATATCTGTTCATGTTCATTCATTATACCTGTTTGTTGTATTGGTTATTCTTAACTAAGTTTATACTTTCATAATTTATGTAATGCCCAAAGTGAAATAAAATCTTCAAAGTTTCCAAGTCTTTAACATTACGAAATCGCGCTGTGATCCGTTTTTCGTTCGCATGCAGGACAATCCGAAACTAAGACCAACGAAAACTTTGTACATTTATCAAATATAAGGACATTCTCTCACCAGAGGGCGCGTTACGCAAGCTTCACTTACACGTGTAGTGAGAGAAGCGCACGGAACCCTGGGTAGAGAATGATATAAGGATCGATACATTAATCCACAACAATTTTAAAATCATTGATTTCCTCTTGTACAATTTATAGGCACATATTTCTAGATCCGTTCCCGAAAATTAAGGGTGACAATATGTAGAAGCCTGTCGAAAGCATTCCTTTTGAATTTTACGAAGTAAATTATACATATAACGTGTAGAATTTGAAGTTTGGATTGTTTTCCTGGTCGAGGCATGAAATGAGGGGGTGGGGGTGGAAAGGGGGGGGGGGTAAGTTATAGTGTCAACCCTTCAGTATTTCGATGAATTTATGAAAATCTATTTGCTCTCTCTACTGTGTCTAATGCTTAATGTAGTGATTTAGCTGATGCAACAGGAAACAGATATTCGTTGAAACGTGAATAAGATATGCATCATTGTTCATTTATGAACCATTTATTTTCCGCAAAATAATGGAAAAATTATTCCTATACGGGAAATTGAGATTGATCATTTTTATTTATGACTTCTGCTTCCTCTTCTACACTTAACGGTCAATGGACGCCGACATGTAATACAAAGCCGATGTTAGAGCAAGAGTAATCAGCCATTTCTTGGAGCGCAGTCATTAGAATTTCATTGATAGAATGTACTTTGCATGCATTAACGCTCTCTCTCTCTCTCTCCTCCGCTCGCTCTCTCTCTCTCTCTCAAATAATGCGCGCATCAAAATCAATTAATGCCGAGTATTTAATTGAATTATTGCTCTCCTCGATTAAATTAATGATATTATTAATTCAATATTCTTCTTTTAGAGAGAGCAACTATACAATTAATTACCGGTATAGGCTATCTAGTACCGCCTGTAGGGAGTTGACAATGAGTTACCTGCCCCTGTATTTCAAATATTAAGTCGTACTTGAGACGGTCTAACTCTTTGGCGGAAAAAAAAGCGGGACAATAATGGAGGTCGGTGCAGTGCACGTTATGGTTTTCAGTCATGCAACTTTTTAAAGCAGCATGAGATTGAAAATGAACTTGGATACCATAATGCACGTGAATCGAAAGATTTTTATATAAGATCAGCAAGTATTTCGTGAGGGAAGATGGCCAGCAAGCTGTGGCAGAAAAAAGTACAGTAACTATATTAATGCTTGACTGTGTCTATATTTCGGTGGATTTTAAAATTTTGAAGCGGTAGAACACAAAACAAATCATTTCTGGGCCCTCCTGTACAGGATCCTGTCTCCACCAAGGAGGTTATCAAATCTGCGGTGTTTTGTTTGCGGGCATGTCTGTTAGCAACTTCGTGCAAAAACTAATGGTCAGATCGCTCTGAAGATTGGTACACAGGTGTATCTTGGTCTAAGGAAGTCCCGATTAAATTTTGGTGGCAATCCGGATCCTGGATCCAGAATACTATAATATATCCTCATGCAAAAAAAAAAATTGATGGTCAGATCGCTTTGAAAATTGGTACACAAATGTATCTTGGTCTAAGGAAGCGGCCATTAAATTTTGGTGGCGATCCGGATTTAGATCCGATCCTGGAAACTTTAATGTAACCATGGCGGAGGTCTGTAATTTATGATTGCTCTTCAAGTTGTTGTTTAAATTAATTGTTGCTCTCCCTAAGAGAATTGATGCGTGTATAATTTGATTGATTGATTATTTGTGTGTTTTACGTCCCGTCGAGTGCGGGGGCACATGTCACAATATAAAAGCGACTTAGAGTCAGAGGAATCGCACATGTTACAATATTATCAGGGCGGATCCAGGAATTCTGGTTAGGGGGGGGCGTGGATTTTTTTCAGAGGAAGGGGTCTGGGGGTCGCCTTAAGGCCCCCAAGTGGGTCCAGGGGGCGAAGCCCCGGAAGCTCCTGAATTTCAGTGATTTTAGGAGTAAAATTTAACACATATAATTATAGCCCTATAGGTGAACTACACCCTCTCCAGGACCGTAACCATTTATTTCCAGGGGGAGGGGCACAAGATTAAAGCAATAGATTAAAGGCTGCTAGTCAGTCCACAGCTGGTCCAGGAATAACCCTGGTAGGGGTCCAGGGGTGAGCCCCGGAAGCTGAGAAATCTTAGCATTTTTATTGCATCTGGGGGTGTTTTAGGCCCTAGAAGATCCAGGATGGGCCCTGGTAGGGGGGTGTCCAGGGGCGAAGCCTCGGAAGTTGAGAAATTTTAGCATTTTCATTGCGCTGATGGGGTATTTTAGGCCCCTAGAGATCCAGGATGGGCCCTGTAGGGGTCAGGGGCGAAGCCCCCGAAGCTTAGAGTTTAGCATCTTCAGTTAAAATGGGGTGCACGCACCCAATGCACCTCCTGGTTACGCTGTGCTCTCTTACAAACTAATGACTGGCAGGTAAATTTTTGAAAATTTAGGGGGGGGGGGCTGCGCCCCCACGCCCCTCTAAATCCGCCAGTGTCGCGCTGTGCTGTATTTCTCTCTCTCTCTCTCTCTCTATCCCTTCATTCTCTCTCTTCTCTCTCTTCTCTCTCTCTCTCTCTCTCTCTCTCTCTCTCTCTCTCTCTCTCTCTCTCTCTCTCTCTCTCTCTCTCTCTCTCTCTCTCTCTCTCTCTCTCTCTCTTTTAGGGGGGGGGGGGGCGTACGCCGGCTGTACGCCTTTCCTTGAATCCGCGCCTGATTATAGCGGGGGTTAGAGTCGGAGGAATCTCGGACTAGTATAACCTCTCTACGTATCACCGCGAGTTACCTTTCTTTGCGGTGAAAAATCTTTTGTCCCTGAATTGACCTTTTAATTCTGATTTGTAGCTTTGACATTTGTTACTTTTTTCATTAAGTTCAGTTTACGACAGCAATGCCTTTAGGTAAACTAATCCATTTGCTAATTACCTATAATTCGTAGTTATACCCTGTTAGGGTGGATAGGGAAGACTTATCTATTTTTACGACTGGTCCTTGATTGACCACGCAAAGGGGGATAATTAAGATTACAGAATTAATGTAGTTCATGCCCCCATTGAAGATTATTTTTCATGTATCAGAACAAGCGAAACCAGCTGTGTATTTTACGTTTTGTATACATGTATGTAAAGCGTGTCCTTTTTCCACGTCACACCCCATATAAAACCCCTGGGCTGATATAGGAGTCTCGGATTGATATGGGGCGTGACACGGAACAGGAAATATACACTTTCTGTTCCATATATCATACCCATACCCATCCGCGGCTCCAATATAAACCCAAGGATTTATATTTCCTGTTCCATATCATAACCCATATCTATCCGCGGCACCAATATCAGCCCAGGGTTTTATATTTTCTGTTCTCTATCACACCCCATATATTCATCCGAGACTCCAATATCAGCTCAGAGTTTTACATCAACTTTTTTAGCGGTCGTCATAAGAGTTGGACCGTCTCAAGTACGACTCGACATTTGAAATACAGGGGCAGGTAATTCATTGGCAACGCCCTACAAGCGGTACCAGATTACTTCGTCATAACCTAGTGGTTAAGGCGCTTACTTCACAACCAGAAGTGCATGAGGGGAGATTCGATTCTCGAACCCGGTACGCCATAAACCTGCGACATTTAACATAAGTATTCACTGTTCCTTCACGAAGCTCCGGACATTAGGAGTGAACATAGCGGCTTTAGGATGTGACTTTAAAGGGTCTATGCAGTGCAATTCGATTTTCTTTCATCATTTTGATATCACACAGGATCATTTATTATTGTGTATTTAATTTATATACAAATTGTTATTGAAAATCAAATAAACGATACGGACTTTTAATTAGTAATGAATAGATATGATACATTGATAAAAGCAGTAAGCGACTTTACGTTAAATTAATGGTACGAAAAATAAAATAAGTCGAAACATATGTTATTAGAATTCTCTCTCACGAGAAAATATAATTCACCGAATCATATGACACTAATAAAAGATAATTATAAGCATGAATGTAAATATACTTAGTCATTCACATCCTATGTAGCTCTATAAAAACTGAGTAATGTACATATTTATTGAAATATAATGTAAGTCCAACATTGTAAATAGAACGTAGCAAACTCACAATCGAGTTTAACACAATACAGACAGATTTAGACAATATAAATAAAATAGCATAAAATATAATACTAAAATATTTCGCATTCAAAGAATAATATAGACAAAGGATTAAAGTTGTCACTGCAGACCAGACATAAATTTGTAACTGAATAGCGTGAATAAAGTTTATAATATTTTCAGGATCAAAAATATGATGTCGATGGGGAAATAAGGACTTGATGAGATGCATGGAAATTGAGTCTATTTATACTTGAAATTATGTATGTATTGAAAAAAGAATTGGAGACATATGCATAATTTAAGAGTGTTTCTCCTTGTTTCTTGATTCGAAGTCAATTGTAATTACATTACTTCCTGTACAACATTATTCAAGTAAAAAGATTGGCATTCTAAAAACTATGTAATTACACTTGGAAGTATAAAACGCTACATACATTTTTGTTTAAGAGCCTTCTGCAAAATCGACATAGGAAATAGGAGTATAATTCTATCTTATTGATAAATAATTGTTGATCCAGACGGAGAGGCCGGTATCAAAATGAATGATATATTTACGCAGTAATGGCGATCTATTATGGATAATGTAGGGCTTTCCTCGATGTAAATCAGTTCATCCTTCAGGACAGAATGAATATCATCTTACGGGCATCCAGAAAAGTGATTCGGACAATAACCCTTCATGTCGATCGAATTGCGCATCATTCCAACATAGTGCCAGGTTTTCACTCGTTATAACTGAACAATTGACGTCCAACATAGGAATAGGTCGGACTTTCAATTCTTACTTTGAAATTCGGTACTAATTGTATGACATACACTATGGTTGTATACTTTCTATCATAGCCAGTAGAGGATAAATCATGCGTCAGGCTGGTAAGACTGCAAGTCTCCTAGCTCAAAATCTTGCGCAGACTCACATAAATTTAGCTTTGAGGACATTTTTTTAGAAGAGAAATATCTAATTTTTGATATCGAATAAATCCCAAAATCGCAGAAATTACTTTCACACTTTGAAGACATAATACTATACTACTTATAGAAATTTATCGCGATTATACTATCAGTAGATGGTGTATCTGCGAAGCCTATATTGTTTTCCCAGATTAGACACTGGGTGAACGAGGACCCACCACACTCTACTGTACTTGGTTCATAACTAAGATAAATTCAATCCATGTGCGAATATAAATACATTGAGCGGGGGGCACGGGGTGCTAGCAATCCTCAGATATTACTAAAAAAATGTTCGCATTAGGTTAGGTTAAAGTATTAGAGCGAGAGTGGTGGGAGGCGAGTGGGGGGGCGTGGGGCGCGGTTGGATAGCGGAGCATTGAGGCCAAAGCGGGGCTGGGTTCTCGGGTTTATCAGTGACAACCAGCACATTAACTATCAGAAGCATAGGTTGTAGCATTTTTAAAGGAGCTGTCCTTGAATGCAGAGGGAAGATGCGTGATTTTTACTGAATGACTTTGCAATAAAGAATTGTCTATTCACTGAGATCCTAAACGTAAAAAACACGCAATCAAAATCCGGCGCAGAAATAACAGAGTTATCGTATCCGTAATATCCAATCAGCCAATCAAGCAGCTAATATCAAAAACAAGCAAAAATAAGAATAACAGAACCCTAGAGAGAAAACGAGGCTTTGACAGTACATACTCGCATACAGGAGTCGCTGTGGCTAGTATACCAGGTATTATTTATGTACAGATAGCAAGTCTAAGAGCAGCGCATGAGAACGAGCGAGGTGGGAGGCAGTGAAGTGCAAGCATAATGTTTCAATCAACTCTGACTACGCAACGTATTTAACAATCTAATATTCGAATTAGGCCTTACCGTAATCATCTTGTTACCCGAGGCTGATATAAGCACAAATACCAATGCACAGCTGAAAAAACAGCACACAATAAAAGATAAACAAAAGAGGATCGAGTCTGGAAAACATGTTACAATATATTAATCTTTAGCTCTATCAACATAAATGTTATTGAAATAGATACTATTACAGTTGGTTTTATGGGTGTGATGGACGAAGAGACGAAAATCGACAAATTATTGTGGCGAAAAACTTATTAATTCTCCTCTATTGCCATGAATCAGCTTGAGAAGCGAGCTAACCAGATTATATGCAACTAAACTAACGTGAAAGTGTAAAGAAGTAAACACTAGTCCAAACATATATAGAGGAATGATGACTGGGTTAAAGCTGAGAAAATGAGGGTGCTTCAAAATGTGGATATGGGGACATGTACACAATGTGAGGTCTGGCAAGTGGTGTCGTGTGTCAACACACACAAAGCCAAGAAAAAGAATCCTGGTGTTTACTGTTTTGCAATCTGCACATAAGTGTGGGTTACAAAACCTTTACCTGTGCACTCTACTTTGAATATAAAATAATAAAACTTAATCCGAAACCATTAATAAATAGCAGTGTAAACTATACTATTTATTTTAATTTTTGATTTCCTGAGAAGTCTCAAAAACAATATTTTTTCATATAACCTTTTAGCATTGCGCATTCTTGTATTGCATTCTTTGGCAAATGTATATAGGAGGTCTTTAATGTTGTTACAAATCCATTTCATGATTGATACATAGTTTGTATATTGTGGCTTTGAACTTTCTAACTGTATAAATCAAACTTCTAAACACCGCCCGGAGGGGGGGGGGACTTTCATAATACTGAAGATGGGGACGTGCCCGCTGGAATACGTAGATTTTTCCATTGGGATATTCTTCAATGTGTGTCCATATGAGCTTCAAAACAGTACCCCAAAAATTTGCGAAATTTCGCTCTATTCTTAGATGGTAAAATACAAACGTTTGCTGCACTGCAAAACAAAATTGTAAAAGTACCAATAATGCTGGACCCATGGAAAGTCGGCAGCAGCAGAAAGTGTCCCTCTACCCGCCTGCATGGATAGAATCATGAGGGTTTTAAAATGTAAGCAGCTGGAAAACTAAGTGCAAGTGCAACGGTTAAAATACATGAGCATATCTTGCAAACCTTCTAGTATATATCGTGAACAATTAATATAATTATTGTGTTTGCAAAAGAAATATTATTCCAAACATTTCATTAATCATATTCTGTAAAACTTCCAGTATATTGATTTTTTTGTGGCATTTTAAAACCTTACTAAACTGCATTTCTAACCCGTTCGTTTATATTCCACACGTAAGCAGCATTTCAACGTATACAAATATAAATATTCGATCTGATTAATTTTAATTGGCGGTAATGATAAGTTTTTATAAGTACATTATTAATATCACATTTGCAACAATTATTACGTTAATCTTTGTAGTAATTTTCCTGGAAGATTTGACGTTCGCTATAGGTCATACGTATAGCTACATGGTTAAAAAAATAGAGAAGTATAGTATTCACTCGAGAGAAAACATTTCAAAATTCTGTACATGTATACAATTTTATATATAGCACCAGTGTCCTTCTGAAAATAAATGTGAATTACATTCGCAACAAAGAAAAAAAAACAAAAAAAAAAATAAAACCGGTATGGCAGCGTCAAACAACAGAGACGATTTTAACAACTAAGTTTATAACTCGCCATGTGGGCCGAGAGAATTTCAACAATTTTGTCGCCCACAAATAATTGACTCATTATATATGTGAGTGGTTAAGTTCAACCCTGATCTAAATTATATTATACATCTCTGTACCACAGTAAAATCATAACAAGTACTAGTCGACAGGACAGAAATTTCATCTGTCATCGATCTCTCACGAGGCCGTAGGTATCAGTCCAAAAAAAATACGTAAATTATGAAATACTATGATTAAAAATAACGTGTGAAAGCAAATTTATCCACCACCATTCAGCCTCTTGTAGTATGTTGTTACAAGGCTGAAAAATTATCAATGGCTTATGGGGAAATGTTACAAGTAATATGGGTGTAACTCCCAGAAAGTACATTCAAACATCGATCAATCAATGAGTTATTACGGTAACTTACAATGCCGATCACGAATAAGTTACGACTGAAAACTTTCAAACGAATCACGCTAAATAAAATAACTATAGCTGTAAATGCACCAAAACAAAGACAAATGATAATAAATATCCGGAAACCATCAGCTGATCTGACACGCTTCTCCCCTCTCTATCAAGATGGTCGATACGTACACGACGTGATCACAGGCGATTGGGCTAGAACGACTGTTTTCAAAAATCCGTTCAAGGTGTGGTTTCGAGTTTCGCTCAATATTCTGTTGATCTCTGCCTTATAACTCGTCAAATTTTCAATATAGCAATTGGAGTTAGGTGTTTACTCTGCTGG
>CAJDSM010087919.1:6986-17596 GCA_903981925.1 Ostrea lurida
ATGTTTTCACATAAATATGAAAAGTTGACGATGGAGTGGCTGAATTTGTCCCGTTTGTCATAAAGTTGTTAGTTTGCAGTTAATATCTATGTTCTTTAAAATATCTAAGTACGAAGCAGATATGGAAGACTTTGTTGTGTCTTTTATTTCTAGTTCACTGGGATATATAAACTCGACCTACAGTCCCTGTATCGTGCTAATTTACCATTTTCCCGTGCGTTCAGCGTGCGGTCACCGTGCGTTCTCCGTGCGGTCACCGTGCGTTCAGCGTACGGTCACCGTTTCAGCTGCGTGCGATCACCGTGCCCGTGGTAAAGTAGAGTAGAACGTTTCAGGGACTGTATGAATGAAAACTATCACTATTGATAGTTAAAACGTCGTTCATATATAGAAATGTCGAATTTAAGGTCATCACTGGAGATTTTTTTTCTTCTGATGTAGAAGCTTTTGAATGAGTTCTTCCTTGTAAGAATATAAAAACGGGTAAGTTAACAAAGGAGCACACTTCGTCCCCAAGGGAATTCCAATAGGCTGTTCAGTGTTGGAAGACGTATTCACCGAAAACTAGAAATATATTGTCAATGAGGAACTCTAATATTGATTCGATATCAACTTCAGAGTTGCATAGAATCAAAATGTAGTTTAACAAAGTAATTTTTAATAATGCACTTGTCACTATATTTATATGAATATTCCCTTTTTCCACATTTTTTGTTTGAAAGAAAGTGTTGAAGAAGCAACTATCTATAATGTTAAATAGTATAGTTTTTAATTTATGATGAGGAGTGATCTTGTAAAGTGTTGAGTATCCATATGTTTTGATGTCGTTGATGTGAATAAAGGTTCTTTAGAGTTTTTCAGAATCTACTTCTGATTTACACCACTTCTGGCATATGACGTTTCACAATAAGCCTGAATTACTATTTCGCAGCTATAAATAATTTGGAGAGAAATAAAGACAGGAACTTGCTAGATCCAATAATATATCTTTGTAAAGGTTTTTGTGAAATTTTGAAATCCAGTATAGGTATGGTAAGTCATTTTAACCCGTCCCATTGACTAAGACTTCAATCCTAGGACGGTCACTTTGTTTATGATGCTATCAGCTAAAACACAATCAGGATGAAATTCTCTACATACTGAGTACTAAATATGAGTTATCTTTCTTGTTTTAATAAAAACAGTTTCAAAAATAATGTCACTGTAAAGTAGACACTGTCAGCTTCCGCTGTAATTAGTATTCTTTTCCGTTAAAAATATTTTGAGAGCGTGATTTGTGTTAAATTTCTACATGTAAAGGCAAAGACTAATCTGTAACGTCCCAAATAGAATACAAAACAAAATTGGGAAACCGGACACCTGGATTCAAAGGTGGGTCAGGTGCCTAGGCAGAAGTAACATCATGTTGACCGGTCACACACCGCCGTGAGCCATAGTCCCCTTCGATCAGGTCAACGACATCCGTAGTCAATCAGTGTGTGAAAAACTACATGTTATTTGTACAGAATTTTCCAGATATTCAGAATAAAGTGTTGAATTTCATTTTTAGTAGTAAAGCATACAGTTTTCAAATTTGGTTGAAAACTAACGTAAATGAAGAAGAAATGGGTATGAGTCGTCTAAATGTGATATTCAGTCAAGTGTAACTTCCATTAAGATATTATAATGGGACACCAATTAACAATGGCATTCTATTATTAACATACTCATTCAAACAAATAGTCCCTCTATTTATGATAATGGAAACTCTGTGTCGAAAATAGCCTATTGTTTAGTAAGCCAGTTTGAAAACTTATGGATATAAATATTTTCTTTATTTTCAAGGACTTAGACCAGTAATACTACCATAGGTTTTGTAGAAATCGATGAACGCTAATTATAATAAACGCCATTAAACATATGTTAGTGAAGCTCATAGCGCCAAAACTACTATAATCAATGGACTTTTACAATATGCACAAATTACATGTGAAATCGACTAAAACATACAAGGGTGATTATTTAGGTCGCAATAATTATCAGCATTTTTTAAAATCTTTTTATAAAGCAATACAATTTGAAACGTATTATGAATTTTTGCTGTGCGTTCTTATGAGACAATTATATCCATTATTATTTATCTATAATTAATTATATCTCATTATTTTCTTGCAAAATCATATTTTTTTAATATCTTGTCTTTGGTCATTGAAATTAACACTACACACAGAAATACATTGATCACATGTAAGATGTATATAAGATCAAACAAGGTATCTTTTGAAAATAATTCTTGACCAGTATTGTTGATATATTAAAGGACGATTTTTGCTTCTCCATTCGTCACTTCCATATTCTATGTAGCAATATTCCATCATACCTGCCTATGGTTGTGTATCTTGACTATGATACGCAATGAGTTGTTCGTGCGTATGCATCACGTTTTTGAATCGAAGGCAAGCCTAACTACAGACAAATTTGTTGTTGCAGGGGTTTCAACATGTCACGTTTAAAGGCAGCTTTCGTAAATTCTATGATCGTTAAACAATTGTTTACATATCGACTACATTGAGTCAGATGCTGTCTGATGCGTTTTTCATAGCCTTGTTATTAAGCCGTTTTCACACAGCTGATTTGACTCGGATTGTTCCGTTTACTGATCAAGACATGGGCTCACGGCGGGTGTGAATCGTCAACGGGGGGATTGTTTCTCTCCTAGCAGCTGATCCACCTCTGTGTGTGTCCAGGGGGTCCGTGATTGCCAATCTTGTTTTTGTTATTCTATTTTAAGGACTTGCGAGATTGATCACTGTCGTTATCTTCTGCCTTTATATTATGTATAATATATTTGTAATAAAAATTCTATTTCAGAATATTCCATTAATGTAAACTAAAGGAAAAGGTCAACCTTCCATGTTGATGTACTACCCTGAGGCGTCTACAGTGACAGTTGAATGTGTAAGATGACCCTTTGGGTACGATGTTAACAAATATTACTGTTTTTCTTTATATATTGTCCTTTTCTTTTCATTTCACATAATGTATATACTTTTTTATTTTCTCTCTCCTTCTACATCTTGAGATGCAATAGGCAAAGATATATTCGCTTATATGTATTTAGGTGGGCTTAGGTCAGGGCCCCATCCTGGCCAGCTTTTCCCCTTTTTTTTCTATAATAGCTTATTTTGTTACGATGTTATATAGGAAAAAAATGCTATAAAACCTATAAAAAAACAAAACAAAAAAAAAAAAACACAAAGAAAAAAAAAAAAAAAAAAAAACAACCAGAACATAATTTCATATGCACAACTGCCTTTGTGATAATAAAGTGTGAAAAATTTCAGCTATGTACCCATGTAAAGATTTTGAGTTTTAGTGTTTCCAAAAATCGTTTGACGGAGGAGACAGACGACACGGACAAAGTGAAAACTATAGGGCGCCTCCTCTATCAATGTGAGGCCCTAACAAATTATTCTGTGACGAGACAAAAATATCTACCTTGTTTGGGTGGGTTTGCTGTTGTTGTTGATACATGAACAGACTCGTCTCGTTGTTCTTTGTCTACTACAATGGGATCTCGGCGCGGTTCATCGCCTGCATCTTCTCGTTTTCCTTGCTCACATTTATTGCAAGCTTTTTTGCACATTTTTGACATATAAGAAGGATTAATTTCACAATGACCGTAATTGGCCCATACCTTGCAATCTTTGTCATTGTGGTCATTTTTGCAATTAGGATCTAAACCTGAAAACAAAGTACTTGATTATCAACCCCTGATTAGATAGAAACTACAGCTACATGCACTTTCATATTGAATCGTATGTTTCTTTGGTCTTATAATTTTTTGTCATCTGTGTATATATGATGATAAAAAGTTACTGAAAAGAGTATTTCTTTATAGATTACCGTCTTTGTCCTCTTCGTCATCTTCATACTTTTGCCGTGGTCCTCTCGTGGTTACCTCCCCATCGTTTACATGGATTTCTACGTCATCTCTATTTGTCTTATCAACGTCATTATTTCTTGTGTTGTCATCATCATCATTGGTATCAGTGTCATCAGATCCGCCCACATCGTTACAGCTATTGCAAGATTCCGCACAATTCTTTTTCATCCAAATAGGATTTTTTGAGCATTCTCTTTCCTTCGCCCAATATTTACATTTCTTGTCGTCATACAAATTTTTACAGGAACCTATTTGAGCATAATATTACAAAATTTAATGAGAAATAAATATTTTCAGAAAATATTGTTGTGGTGATAAAACAGTCTAGAGGTAAAAAAGTTATTCAAAATTCAGAAATTATAATTTACTGTATTATGTTAGATAAACAATTTTACAAAAAGGCGTAAATTAACTAGGTATAAATTAATCATCTACCATCGTTGCATCTATCACAAGATGCTCTGCAATTGGGAACCATCCAATTTGGATTTCTTCTGCATTCACCACGTTTAGCCCAGCCTTTGCACTCTCGTGAGTTGTGTTTATCACGGCATCCAACGACAACTTGAAATATAAATCTCTATATAACAAAAGCATTTTAAGGTGACCCACTACATCTGGGAAAAGTTTCTCAAAACAACACGATTTGTTTTGATTATGAAAGATATGATGAAATATAATAATTATACACGTGAAAAAGGTGGAGAATATGAAATTTGAATACAAAAAGCATTATTTTCAAAAAATTCTCGCAGTGAATATGAATAAATTTCTCTGGCGGATTCGAACTCGGGACCTGCGGTTTAGACCGATGCATGATATGCTTTACCTTCTAAGCTATGAAATTATATAATCAAATTGATCGAAACAAACAATTTCACAAACTATTTAAAATCGCCATCTTGTGACGTTGTGTTATAAAGAGTACAAAGCTTTAGTGTAGTGGGCTACCTTAAGTAGTATGAAACGTTCGTCCATATCATAACTAAGTGACGCGTTTCCGCTTGAAACACGGTCTACTTTCGGTTTAACGTTTTAGTCGAGGAAGAAAAGGTTTAGGAAACCGCACAAAAAATTAACATTTATCGATTATATTCGCCTCCAACATTGAACCGACTATTCCACCTGTTTCCTTCATATTTGATATATTGGTCGGTTCAATGTTGGAGGCGAATAAAGCGATAAGTCTATACGGACCTAGTTTTAACTGGATTAATTAGTCAGTGTGCTAATTCTAAGGGTATCCAAAGCTTTATTCAAAAATAAACAATTGAAAGTATGTTTAGTAATAAAATGCCAACCTCTATATGTCCAGATAAGCCAATAATAAAACTATAAATAGAAATTTATTAAAATTGGATCAAAATGTTGCCTCGCTTTTTTATTCCTATACAATTCAAGAAGGGTAACTCCTGTTAAAGGATATTTATTACAAGTTTGTGGAAAAAAAATATCATGTGTCCTTTTTTAAACTTTTATTCAATTTTTGGTTTGAATATTATTTGTTAACATAATGTGCTTCTCCATTACATATACATGTATTACAGTGGGTTTTCCTGTCTGATATAATAAAAAGACGATTTTCTGATATTTTTGTCATGTTTTCCTCAAATAAAATAATAGTACACTGAATAAATTTTGTTTTCTTGTCTCATCTACTATATATTTTGCCTTAACTTTCAAACAAATAGTGTGTAATAATGGAAGGTTAGGACAAAAATGTATTTTTTCCGTTTTTTAAAAACACAATCTAAAAAAAAATCCTAAAAATAAACAGTTGAAGTATTGTGTTTAGGCTGTTGCCTATCATCATAATTATGACTGAATTCATAGCAAAAAAATTGTAAACGTTTCATTCCACCTATAGAAGAAAATGAAACTTAAAGAGTTAACATTGATAACATATTTTACATTATATTTATTCTGTTTATTCTGTTTATACATTTATTTTTTTTCTGTTTGCTTAAATTTTTCTTCTTCCAATAGTCTTGTTTATAATGTGCTGTCTTTTTTACTGTGTTTTCCAGATATACATTATTCTCGTGAATTGGTTTTTAAATCATATCATATCGTATCATCTTTCTTTACTCTTTAGACTCTAAGTGTAGATAAACGAGTTCTTGTTAATATGTTCACAGTATAAGCAATATAGATAAGTTAAGCAATTCGTAGAACATGTTTTGTCAGCTTTCATCATGTCACAGATTTGAAACATTAGACCCTCACTTTCAGAACTTTGAACAAATTACAGTATGCATCTCGTGTTGTTCAAAACTTGAGAACATTTTATATACAGCGAGACATACCAATAGACCAAATCAATATAAACTTGAACATTGATCCAGCGTGATAGAATCGACAGAGAAAATAATCACGCACATCGTAAATGTGAAGGTTCTGGCTTACGTCAGCAGAGGATGCTTACTCCTCCATGGCACCTGATCCTGCCTTCGCTTCTTGTCGGAAGGTCCGTGTTGCCCTACACTCGAACTTTATACTATATTGCTTTTTGGGATTATGATTACGTTTATTACATGTTAACTTCGCCAATTTATATTGAAAGATCATATAACGCTTAATTTACCAGCTGGATATTGTTGGAAGATGTTGCTTACGTCAAACTGGCTTACTTTATAGTCCAGTTTCCAACTCTCTTCAACGTGAGTGCTATACATAGAAATGCAAGGCTCGACTATGAAGCTGTATCTTCTAATTCATTATACTAGAAATCTGTGATCAAAGTTCATTAAGTGGTACACCTGCTCCACAAAATCATTCATATTAAAATTTAAAATAGGTGCACAATGACATTATGTACAATGTACCAAAGAATCCCTGAACATTTAGTAGAAATCTATTGAATGGTTATTAGAGGAATAGAGGATGGAAGGCGGGGACGGACTAACAGACGAACGGACAACAGGATCACTATAAACCCCCGAATAAGCAATGTTTAGATTTCGATCTAAAGCCAAACATACGGAAATACCATTTTCATTTTCTGTGCATAAAAAGGCATACACCAAGGATGTTACCGGTAATTGATAATGACGAAGTAATATGCCGGTTTCGAGATACGTACAAGTTATTTCCCTTTAGAAAATTCTCGTACAGATACAACCACCTCTAACCTCTCTTAAAACAGTCGTAGAGCAGTTCTAATGACCGCTCTAAGTTAACTTAGAACAGTTCTGCTGACAGCTGTAGAACTGTTCTACGATCGCTCTAAGTTAACAGAACAGTTCTGCTGACTGCTTTAGAGCTGCTCAAGAACTGTTCTACGACCGCTCTAGATAAGTTAACTTAGAACAGCTCTGCTGACTGGTCTAGAACTGTTCTACAACTGCTTAAGTTAACTTATAACAGCTCTGCTGACTGCTCTAGAGCTGCTCTAGAATTATTCTACGACTGCTCTAGAATAGAATCCTGACTGTTCTGGGTCAGAATCCTGATTGCTCTAGAAAAGAGCTGTCATTGCATGACTGCTCTATAAATATATCTGATTGGCCTAGAATATTTCCCCGTCTACCTTCGATTACTAGAATCATGCAGTTTGTTTTCTATTTCAATTTGAAACTGACATGTCGAACATTAAATATTAAGATCCCGAGAAATCATTAATTAATTAATTATTTAAAAATTTAATTTCATTTAATTATTTATCAATTAATCAATTTTCGTCCCTGATTTCCTTCAAGTTCTAATTTGGTTATCAGAAATAGATATATAAAAACAAACAAACAAACCCGCAAAACAGAAATTGAAATGGAGGTCTATTGCAGATTGAACGTCCGATCGGTAAATTTCTTTTTAATATTTGCTGTTAAAACAATGCACATACACGAATATTTCAACGAGAATCATACCATTTGCACCAAACTTATTTTTTAATCATATTTCGGAATATTGATCATCTTTTCCCTCAACGTTCCAAAGTTTTTGTTGAATACACAACTTCCATGCGAAAGAAGTGTATCGTTGACTTCAAAATTGTATAAAGACCAAGCAGTGTACATAAACAATAGCAGTTTCACTGGTGTTTATGGAAGGTTGGGTATGGCTTGATTGCTTTAAAACATTCATGAATGAAGCTAATTTGCAGTAGCAATGTCACCATTGATATACCTAAGTATTGAAACCCCTTTAAACTCTAATTATTATCATTTTGGTATTGTACACCATGACTTCAAGATAGGAAAGGGTTGCAGGTAATTTTATCTTAATAATTTCTATCATATTTAACTATTATCAAGTGAAATAGGCAGATATGTATTTACTTCATAGTCATAAGTATGATAAGGATAAGGTATCATTTCCATACAAAATTTTATTATACTGAGTTTGTAGCTTTATGAAAATTGAACATGTTGAAAGAGTAAGCTATCGTTTTATCTGAAATTTATGTTTGTTATATCATACAATAAACGGTATTTCTTAGAAAATTTTCCAATGGCAAACCGTGAAGTTTTTACAACTTCTGATTCTATCAATATATTCATGTCTTCCCACTGTTTCATAAATTAACAATTCTTTGTCTTATGTAAGGAGGCAGTCTATTTAATTTCACAGGCGGCATATTTACTGACACTGACCATTCACGTGCGAATTTTAAAATGAGCTGAAAGTTTCCAAAGTGGTTAATTATATATACATAAAGCTCTTCTAATTCTTGACAACTAGAACTGTTCTAATCTTTTATTAGATCTGTACTAATTCTTCTAATTCTTGACTGGAGCTGTTCTAGAAAAGAACAGCTGTATACAAGGGGGTTAGAGCTGTTCTATGACCGCTCGATGTCAGTTCTAAGTTATCTTAGAACAGTTCTATGATCGATCTACGTCTGTTCTAAGTTAATTTAGAACAGTTCTCATGATTGCTTTCCACAACTGGTTGGACGAGAGGTGAGAAGTGATCGCAACTGTATATAGTAAGGCGCGAAAGAAATTGTTTACAAGTGGAAGTGAGACAAATATTCATCAATGAATAAGTGAATGTACTCAGTAAGTCTCTCATACGCTGTTTCATAACAAGATATAGATTGATACACAAACTAAATAAGTAATACGAATTTAGAGAGTAAATAAACACATGGAATTTCTATTATGTCAGGTTATTTCGTTGGTCGTAGGTATCATATCCAGGATTCATGTATGACATTGTTTTTGTATTTTCAATTTCGATAAACATTTCGTTCGCTTACATTTTGTATTCCCTGCATTTACCTATTGAAAGAGAAACCGCTTTTAATACATTTAATCATTTTCCCCACTGACAGTAGATCCACTCTGTCCCACCTTGGCATTCAAAGTTTCACTAAATGCACCTCCTACACAGAAAAGCTCGTATCTCGAAACCGGCGTATTATACAAGAGCAAAAGCTTTTCAATCACGTCAATAACCTCAAATTTTACTTAACATTAAAAACTTTGTTTGGCATGTCCTCTGATGAGGTTTAATAAAAGAACCCATGTGCTATTTCTTTCTTGAAGCATCAAGAAAATTAATCTTAAATGCTACAATATCACACACAAGGCTTTGGTTGGTATATTTGCATTGTAACATACAATACCGACTACAAATATTGAAGTTAAAATTGGTTTAGAAGAGCCATGCCAGTTTGACTCTTGCATAATTGAACCTGGTGCTTTAACTTCAAATTCTTTCATATTTGGAATTCATGTTTTCTGAGTATGTTCTGTTAAACTAGTAATTCTCACCGTTATCATCGTCATCCCTGTTTCTGGGCCTGTTTTCAGTTCCATTATCATCATCTTTGTCTTCCGGTTCGTCTGCTGCCTCACACAGTTGGCATGATTTCCTACAGTTCTTGTGCATCCAGGTCTTCTTTGTAATGCATTCACCTTTCATGGACCACTTATTACAATTTTTATCTTCTTCTATGTTTCTGCAATCTCCAGCTGTAAATTATACGTTATATGATCTTTCAATATAAATTGGCGAAGTTAACATTGTAATAAACGTAATCATAATCCCAAAAAGCATATAGTATAAAGTCGAGTGTAGGGCAACACGGACCTCCGACAAAAGCGAAGGCAGGATCAGGTGCCATGGAGGAGTAAGCATCCTCTGCTGACGTAAGCAGAACCTTCACATTTACGATGTGCGTGATTATTTTTCTGTCGACATTCTAAATCAAGCTGGATCAATGTTCAAGTTTATATTGATTTTGGTCTATGTGTATGTCTCGCTGTATAAAAAAATGTTCTCAAGTTTTGAACAACACGAGATGCATACTGTACATTTGTTCAAAGTTCTGAAAGGTGAGGGTCTAAATGTTTCAAATCTGTGACATGACTGAAAGCATGACAAAACATGTTCTACGAATTGCTTAACTTATACTATATTGCTTATACTGTGAACACATATTAAACAGAACTCGTTTATCTACACTTAGAGTCTAAAAGAGTAAAGAAAGATGATACGATATGATATGATTTAAAAACCAATTCACAGGGCAATAATGTATATCTGGAAAAAACACAGTAAAAAAGACAGCACATTATAAACAAGACTATTTGAAGAGAAAAATTTAAGCAAACAGAATAAAATAAAATAAATGTAATAAACAGAATAAACAGAATAAATATAATGTTAAAATAAATGTTATCAATGTTAACTCTTTAGTTTCATTTTCTTCTTAAGGTGGAATGAAACGTTTGACAAT